>ML136660.1:5000-188074 GCA_003999625.1 Oryzias javanicus
TCCAAATGGTCCAAAACGTGCTCCTAAGTGGTTTCTGGGGGGACCATTTTGGCTCAAAACACTTAGAACATTTTCCGCCAGGCCTCATCCTGGAATCCCATTGGTCGAGCGGTTTTTCGCTTATAACTCCCGAACCGAAGCTCGTAGAGACTTGGAAACGCTCTCCGTCAGACATAATTCGGCCACGCTGAACACGCAGGAAGTGTCCCCGAGTCTCTACGACCTTCCGTTCAAAAGATACGCCCAAAAGTACCCCAAAAGTGGGCGGAGCTCAGGAACCGTAGGTCGAGAGGCGTGGGGACAGCGCCAATCGGTTTCTAACCCCCGTGTCGTGGGGGAAAAGTTTGGTTTCATCTCTCTACGACCTTCCGTTCAAAAGTTACTGGGGGGCGACAGACCAGCAAAAACCCTATATACCTAACCCTAACCCTAACCCTAACCCTAACCCTAACCCTAACCCTAACCCTAACCCTAACCCTAACCCCACTTAGGGATGGACCGTGCACCGCCCAACTTCCAAGGAAGGGGGGCTGTCTTCCAGTTACCTAACCCTAACCCTAAAGCCCACAAGTGGTACCTCCAACTTCAAAAATTTGCACCGAAAAGTTACCCCCAGTAGACTCCAAATGGTCCAAAACGTGCTCCTAAGTGGTTTCTGGGGGGACCATTTTGGCTCAAAACACTTAGAACATTTTCCGCCAGGCCTCATCCTGGAATCCCATTGGTCGAGCGGTTTTTCGCTTATAACTCCCGAACCGAAGCTCGTAGAGACTTGGAAACGCTCTCCGTCAGACATAATTCGGCCACGCTGAACACGCAGGAAGTGTCCCCGAGTCTCTACGACCTTCCGTTCAAAAGATACGCCCAAAAGTACCCCAAAAGTGGGCGGAGCTCAGGAACCGTAGGTCCGAGAGGCGTGGGGACAGCGCCAATCGGTTTCTAACCCCGTGTCGTGGGGGAAAAGTTTGGTTTCATCTCTCTACGACCTTCCGTTCAAAAGTTACTGGGGGGCGACAGACCAGCAAAAACCCTATATACCTAACCCTAACCCTAACCCTAACCCTAACCCTAACCCTAACCCTAACCCTAACCCTAACCCTAACCCTAACCCTAACCCTAATGCTCTTCATTCTAACCCTAACCCTAACCCTAACCCTAACCCTAACCCTAACCCTAACCCTAACCCTAACCCTTTGTGGGTTGTTTTTCGTTACTATATAATTTTGTTTACGCATTTAGTTTCTATTAAAGTACAAATATACAAAAAAAAAAAGCAAATAATACAAAAAACAAAAAAATAATTACACATATATTTATACCTAAAACTAAAAAATACATTATTAAAATATAATACCAAAGGCGAAATCAAAAAAACACACACAACATGGATGGAGACTGGATACTGGTCCAACCGCGAAAGAAAAAACAGCGGCCCCTCCAAAACTTTCCTCACATGTGGGGACGAAATGAGGCCCACTTAGGGATGGACCGTGCACCGCCCAACTTCCAAGGAAGGGGGGCTGCTTTCCAGTTACCTAACCCTACCCTAACCCTAACCCTAACCCTAACCCTAACCCCTAACCCTAACCCTAACCCTAACCCTAACCCTCCGAAGGGTAAAGAGCTCTCTGAGAACCAGGAAAACGAATTCCACTTGTTAGAGCGTGCTATTAGGCCTGAAGAAGACCTGAATCCAGGTCGAAACGTCGCCGCCACAGCACGCCAACCTTTTTTTCTATATATAGCCTTTCTATTTTAGTTTTGTGGTTTTTTCGCCCTTTGTGGGTTGTTTTTCGTTACTATATAATTTTGTTTACGCATTTATTTTCTATTAAAGTACAAATATACAAAGACAAAAAAAAGCAAATAATACAAAAAACAAAAAAAATAATTACACATATATATTATACCTAAAACTAAAAAATACATTATTAAAATATAATACCAAAGGCGAAATCAAAAAACACATAACATGGATGGAGACTGGATACTGGTCCAACCGCGGAAGAAAAAAACAGCGGCCCCTCCAAAACTTTCCTCACATTTGGGACGAAATGAGGCCCACTTAGGGATGGACCGTGCACCGCCCAACTTCCAAGGAAGGGGGCTGTCTTCCAGTTACCTAACCCTAACCCTAAAGCCCACAAGTGGTACCTCCAACTTCAAAAATTTGCACCGAAAAGTTACCCCCAGTAGACTCCAAATGGTCCAAAACGTGCTCCTAAGTGGTTTCTGGGGGACCATTTTGGCTCAAAACACTTAGAACATTTTCCGCCAGGCCTCATCCTGGAATCCCATTGGTCGAGCGGTTTTTCGCTTATAACTCCCGAACCGAAGCTCGTAGAGACTTGGAAACGCTCTCCGTCAGACATAATTCGGCCACGCTGAACACGCAGGAAGTGTCCCCGAGTCTCTACGACCTTCCGTTCAAAAGATACGCCCAAAAGTACCCCAAAAGTGGGCGGAGCTCAGGAACCGTAGGTCCGAGAGGCGTGGGGACAGCGCCAATCGGTTTCTAACCCCCGTGTCGTGGGGGAAAAGTTTGGTTTCATCTCTCTACGACCTTCCGTTCAAAAGTTACTGGGGGGCGACAGACCAGCAAAAACTCCCCGCCCCCTACCCTCCCCTCCTCCCCCCCGCCTCCCGCCCTCCCCACCCCCCCTCGGCCTACCCACCCCCCCCCTCCTCCCCTACCCCCCCCCCCCCCCCCCCCCCCCGTTCCAGCCCAGCCCGATCCGACATATCCAAAGGAGGTCCTGCTGCAAGCCCACAAGTGGTACTCCAACTTCAAAAATTTGCACTCAAAAGTTACCCCCAGTAGACTCCAAATGGTCAAAACGTCTCCTAAGTGGTTTCTGGGGGACATTTTGGCTCAAAACACTTGAACATTTTCCGCCCGGCCTCATCCTGGAATCCCATTGTTCGAGAGGTTTTTCGCTTATAACTCCCGAACCGTAGCTCGTAGAGACTTGGACGCTCTCCGTCAGACATAATTTCGGCACGCTGAACACGCAGGAAGTGTCCCCGAGTCTCTACGAACTTCCGTTCAAAAGTTACGCCCAAAATACCCCAAAGTGGGCGGAGCTCAGGAACCGTACGTCCGAGAGGGTGGGGACAGCGCCAATCGGTTTCTAACCCCGTGTCGTGGGGGAAAAGTTTGGTTTCATTCTCTACGACCTTCCGTTCAAAAGTTACTGGGGGCGCGACAGACAGCAAACCCTATATACCTAACCTAACCCTAACCTAACTAACCCTAACCTAACCCTAACCCTAACCCTAACAACCCTAACCTAACCTTAACCTAACCCTACCCTACCTACCTAACCCTAACCCCCTAACCCTAACCCTAACCTAACCCTAACCTCCCTAACCCTAACCCTAACCCTAACCCCTTTACAACATATTTGAGTTTCGTTCGCTGCGGCATCTGGAAAGTGTCGCGGGCCAAAACCCCTCCCAAAGTCGGGTCCACGTAGCGGTCTGGACCCTTTACCCCATTTTTTGGCCCAAGTCAGCAGGGCACTTGGTTTTCGCCAATCTTTGATGGATTCCGCATCAGCACGCCGCCCGAGTCCAGAACGGCGCTCGGGGTCCAAATCGGACCTTCCCTGGCCCGGGATTCTGGACCCCGAGGCCCAGGTCCAAATTCGCTCCAAAAAATTCTAAAAAAATACTTCCTTCATACTTAGAGGCTTGATATTAGAGTATGACGGTCCTCAGGTACCCCTACTCGCCCACCGAGTATGGAGGGCCTACTCCAAGGTTTGGCCAAACCATGTCCCACGCAAGCCAATCGTACCTCAACGTTCGGCCCGGCCCACTGACCGACATATCCAAAGGAGGTCCGGCTGCAAAGCCCAAAGTGGTAACTCCAATTCAAAAATTTGCACTCAAAAGTTACCCCAGTAGACTCCAAATGGTCCAAAACGTGCTCCTAAGTGGTTTCTGGGGGGACCATTTTGGCTCAAAACCTTAGAAATTTTCCGCCCGGCCTCATCCTGGAATCCATTGGTCGAGAGGTTTTTCGCTTATAACTCCCGAAGTAGCTCGTAGAGACTTGGAAACGCTCTCCGTCTAGACATAATTCGGCCACGCTGAACCGCAGGAAGTGTCCCCGAGTCTCTACGACCTTCCGTTCAAAAGTTACGCCAAAAGTACCCCAAAGTGGGCGGAGCTCAGGAAACGTACGTCGAGAGGCGTGGGACAGCGCCAATCGTTTCTAACGTGTCGTGGGGGAAAAGTTTGGTTTCATCTTCTACGACCTTCCGTTCAAAAGTTACTGGGGGGCGACAGACCAGCAAAAACCTATTACCTAACCCTAACCTAACCCTAACCCTAACCTAACTAACCCTAACCCTAACTAACCCTAACCCTAACCCTAACCCTAACCCTAACCCTAACCCTAACCCTAACCCTAACTAACCCTAACCCTAACCTAACCTAACCCTAACCCTAACCCTAACCCTAACCCTAACCCTAACCCTAACCCCTTTACAACATATTTGAGTTTCGTTCCGCTGCGGCATCTGGAAAGTGTCGCGGGCAAAACCGTCCCAAGTCGGGTCCACGTAGCGGTCTGGACCTTTACCCCATTTTTGGCCCAAGTAGCAGGGCCACTTGGTTTTTCGCCAAATCTTTGATGGATTCCGCATCAGCAGCCCGCCCCGAGTCCAGAACGGCGCTTCGGGTCCAAATCGGACCTTCCCGGGCCGGGATCTGGACCCCGAGGCCCAGGTCCAATTCGCTCCAAAAAAATTCTAAAAAATATTCCTTCATACTTAGAGGCTTGATATTAGAGTATGACGGTCTACAGGTACCCCTACTCGCCACCGAGTATGGAGGGCTACTCCAAGGTTTGGCCCAAACCATGTCCCACGCAAGCCAATCGTACCTCACCACGTTCGGCCCGGCCCTGACCCGACATAATCCAAAGGAGGTCCGGCTGCAAAGCCCACAGTGGTACCTCCAACTTCAAAAATTTGCACTCAAAAGTTACCCCCAGTAGACTCCAAATGGTCCAAAACGTGCTCCTAAGTGGTTTCTGGGGGACCATTTTGGCTCAAAACACTTAGAGAACATTTTCGCCCGTCATCCTGGAATCCCATTGGCGAGAGGTTTTTCGCTTATAACTCCCGAACCGTAGCTCGTAGAGAGACTTGGAAACGCTCTCCGTCAGACATAATTCGGCCACGCTGACACGCAGGAAGTGTCCGAGTCTCTACGACCTTCCGTTCAAAAGTTAACGCCCAAAAGTACCCAAAAGTGGGCGGAGCTCAGGAACCGTACGTCCGAGAGGCGTGGGGAAGCGCAATCGGTTCTAACCCCCGTGTCGTGGGGGAAAGTTTGGTTTCATCTCTCTACGACCTTCCGTTCAAAAGTTACTGGGGGGCGACAGACCAGCAAAAACCCTATATACCTAACCCTAACCCTAACCCTAACCCTAACCCTAACCTAACCCTAACCCTAACCCTAACCCTAACCCTAACCTAACCCTAACCCTAACCTAACAACCCTAACCCTAACCCTAACCCTAACCCTAACCCTAACCCTAACCCTAACCCCTAACCTAACCCTAACCCTAACCCCCTTTACAACATATTTGAGTTTCGTTCCGCTGCGGCATCTGGAAAGTGTCGCGGGCCAAAACCCCGTCCCAAAGTCGGGTCCACGTAGCGGTCTGGACCCTTTACCCCATTTTTTGGCCCAAGTCAGCAGGGCCACTTGGTTTTTCGCCCAAATCTTTGATGGATTCCGCATCAGCAGCCCGCCCCGAGTCCAGAACGGCGCTCGGGGTCCAAATCGGACCTTCCCGGGCCGGGATCTGGACCCCGAGGCCCAGGTCCAAATTCGCTCCAAAAAAATTCTAAAAAAATACTTCCTTCATACTTAGAGGCTTGATATTAGAGTATGACGGTCCTCAGGTACCCCCCTACTCGCCCACCGAGTATGGAGGGCCTACTCCAAGGTTTGGCCCAAACCATGTCCCACGCAAGCCAATCGTACCTCACCACGTTCGGCCCGGCCCACTGACCGACATATCCAAAGGAGGTCCGGCTGCAAAGCCCACAAGTGGTACCTCCAACTTCAAAAATTTGCACTCAAAAGTTACCCCCAGTAGACTCAAATGGTCCAAAACGTGCTCCTAAGTGGTTTCTGGGGGACCATTTTGGCTCAAAACACTTAGAACATTTTCCGCCCGGCCTCATCCTGGAATCCATTGGTCGAGAGGGTTTTTCGCTTATAACTCCCGAACCGTAGCTCGTAGAGACTTGGAAACGCTCTCCGTCAGACATAATTCGCCACGCTGAACACGCAGGAAGTGTCCCGAGTCTCTACGACCTTCCGTTCAAAAGTTACGCCCAAAAGTACCCCAAAAGTGGGCGGAGCTCAGGAACCGTACGTCCGAGAGGCGTGGGGACAGCGCCAATCGGTTTCTAACCCCGTGTCGTGGGGGAAAGTTTGGTTTCATCTCTCTACGACCTTCCGTTCAAAAGTTACTGGGGGGCGACAGACCAGCAAAAACCCTATATACCTAACCTAACCCTAACCCTAACCCTAACCCTAACCCTAACCCTAACCCTAACCCTAACCCTAACCCTACCCTAACCCTAACCCTAACCCTAACCCTAACCCTAACCCTAACCCTAAACCTAACCCTAACCCTAACCCTAACCCTAACCTAACCCTAACCCTAACCCCTTTACAACATATTTTGAGTTTCGTTCCGCTGCGGCATCTGGAAAGTGTCGCGGGCCAAAACCCCGTCCCAAAGTCGGGTCCACGTAGCGGTCTGGACCCTTTACCCCATTTTTTGGCCCAAGTCAGCAGGGCCACTTGGTTTTTCGCCCAAATCTTTGATGGATTCCGCATCAGCAGCCCGCCCCGAGTCCAGAACGGCGCTCGGGGTCCAAATCGGACCTTCCCGGGCCGGGATCTGGACCCCGAGTCCCAGGCCCAAATTCGCTCCAAAAAATTCTAAAAAAATACTCCTTCATACTTAGACGCTTGATATGTAAGAGTATGACGGCCTCATACCCCCTAACTCGCCCACCGAGTATGGAGGGCCTACTCCAAGGTGGCCCAAACCAGCCCACGCAAGCCAATCGTACCTCACCACTTTCGCCCCGGATTCCCACAGACCGACAATCCAAAGGAGGCGGCCTGCAAAGCCCACAGTGGTACCTCCAAACCTTCAAAAATTTTGCACTCAAAAGTATACCCCCAGTAGACTCCCCAAAGTCCAAAACGTGCTCCCATGGTTTCGGGAGAACCATTTGGCTCAAAAAACACTTAGAACCATTTTCCGCCCGGCCTCATCTTGAAATTTCCCATTGGTCGAGAGGTTCGTTTCGTATAACTCCCGAACCGTGCTAGCTCGTAGAGACTGGAAAACGCTCTCCGTCAGACATAATTCGGCCACGCTGAACACGCAGGAAGTGCCCCGAGTCTCTACGACCTTCCGTTCAAAAAGTTACGCCCAAAAGTACCCCAAAAGTGGGCGGAGCTCAGAAACCGTACGTCCCGAGAGGCTGGGACAGCGCCAAATCGGTTTCTAACCCCCGTGTCGTGGGGAAAAGTTTGGTTTCATCTCTCTACGACCTTCCGTTCAAAAGTTACTGGGGGGCGACAGACCAGCAAAAACCATATACCTAACCCTAACCCAACCCTAACCCTAACCCTAACCCTAACCCTAACCCTAACCTAACCCTAACCCTAACCTAACCCCCTAACCCTAACCCTAACCCTAACCCTAACCCTAACCCTAACCCTAACCCTAACCCTAACCCTAACCCTAACCCTAACCCTAACCCTAACCCCCTTTACAACATATTTGAGTTTCGTTCCGCTGCGGCATCTGGAAAGTGTCGCGGGCCAAAACCCCGTCCCAAAGTCGGGTCCACGTAGCGGTCTGGACCCTTTACCCCATTTTTTGGCCCAAGTCAGCAGGGCCACTTGGTTTTCGCCCCAAATCTTTGATGGATTCCGCATCAGCAGCCCGCCCCGAGTCCAGAACGGCGCTCGGGGTCCAAATCGGACCTTCCCGGGCCGGGATCTGGACCCCGAGGCCCAGGTCCAAATTCGCTCCAAAAAAATTCTAAAAAAATACTTCCTTCATACTTAGAGGCTTGATATTAGAGTATGACGGTCCTCAGGTACCCCCCTACTCGCCCACCGAGTATGGAGGGCCTACTCCAAGGTTTGGCCCAAACCATGTCCCACGCAAGCCAATCGTACCTCACCACGTTCGGCCCGGCCCACTGACCGACATATCCAAAGGAGGTCCGGCTGCAAAGCCCACAAGTGGTACCTCCAACTTCAAAAATTTGCACTCAAAAGTTACCCCCAGTAGACTCCAAATGGTCCAAAACGTGCTCCTAAGTGGTTTCTGGGGGGACCATTTTGGCTCAAAACACTTAGAACATTTTCCGCCCGCCTCATCCTGGAATCCCATTGGTCGAGAGGTTTTTCGCTTTATAACTCCCGAACCGTAGCTCGTAGAGACTTGGAAACGCTCTCCGTCAGACATAATTCGGCCACGCTGAACACGCAGGAAGTGTCCCCGAGTCTCTACGACCTTCCGTTCAAAAGTTACGCCCAAAAGTACCCCAAAAGTGGGCGGAGCTCAGGAACCGTACGTCCGAGAGGCGTGGGGACAGCGCCAATCGGTTTCTAACCCCCGTGTCGTGGGGGAAAAGTTTGGTTTCATCTCTCTACGACCTTCCGTTCAAAAGTTACTGGGGGCGACAGACCAGCAAAAACCTATATACCTAACCCTAACCCTAACCCTAACCCTAACCCTAACCCTAACCTAACCCCTAACCCTAACCCTAACCCTAACCCTAACCCTAACCCTAACCCTAACCCTAACCCTAACCTAACCCTAACCCTAACCCTAACCCCTAACCCTAACCCTATTCCCTTTGTGATTCCTCCAGGCAGACCTATCGTATCTGACTGTGGTAGTGAAACTTATTTTACAGCTGAATATCTGGACTTTTTTCTTAATCCACTGTCCATCAAACATGACAGTTATCTTAAAGATACTTATGATTTTATTGCAAAAATTAAGGACTTACAGATTCCATTGAACTCATTATTGTTTACCATGGACATTGACAGTGTGTATACCAATATAGATCATAAAGAAGGAATGGACGCTATCAGGAGAATTTTTCAAAAATATCCTGATAAATTGCGCCCTGACAGGAGTTACTGGAACTCCTAGAAATTAATTTGAACAGAAATGATTTTGAATTTAATGGGGAATATTTTTTGTTCAAATTTAAGACAGCTATGGGAAGAATTTGCCCCCGCTTATGCTAATAATCTTCTGGCAGGCGCAGGTTGGGGACTACAGCTTTAGCCATTGCACTCTTAACATTATGTTATTTCGTTTCTGGATGATATTTGGGGCGTGTGGACACATTCTGAGTCAGAGTTGAGGTTTTTCTGAGGACCCTTAACAGTCATAATCCTCCATAAACTCAAATCAACTTGCCACACTTCCTCAGTTGATTTTCTAGACACTACTACTTATAAAGGGACTAATTTCCATATTATACATTAGATATTTAAGTTTTTTTCAAACCCACTGATACACATTCTCTGTTATTCAAAACCAGTTTTCATCCAAAACACACATTTGCAGGCTTAGTTAAATCCCAACTCCTTCGTTTCCATAGAATCTGTACTCAGCATTCTGATTTTAAGAGGGCTTCTAAAATTCTCTTCTCTGCATTATCCAAAGGGGATATGCTCGCTCTTTTTTAAGGAAATGCTTTAAATCTTTTCGAACCAAAAGTGATTGACGTGTCCCCTCTTTTACCTATAATCACACTACTCTCATCCACCGCAAAATGGTGGGGTCCTTAGAAGAACCTCAAAAGTTTTGCTCAGGACCAGGGTTTGCTCAAGGACCACAGATTCTTACCTGCGTATAGACGCATAAGAATCTTTGTGATGTCCTTGTCCGTGCCAAACTTCCTACTCTCACACAGCCTAGATCCAGGCGCTTCTCCTCCTTTTTCAACATAAGGATTGGCTGTGCAGCCATCATAATAAAAACGTTTTTCCGTCCTGTGCAGAGGCAGTCCTCACACCAAAAACTGCATTTATGTCATTTCTTGTTCTATCTGTGGTATGCAGTATGTGGGTGTGAGACAGGGAACACATTTTGGTCAGATTTACTCAACATAGGTTATATAATATTACAAACAACAAAATACAGATACTTACCTGGTACAACATTTCATTTCCCATGGATGGAACGCTGTAAAAGCAACAGTCGTGCAGTCCAACCCCAGGTGGTCTACTTCAGAAAGGAGGAGAATGGAAAGAAACTGGATTAACAAACTAGACACTCTACATCCCAGGGGTTTGAATGAAAAAAGAACTACATTACTCCTTTAAACACACTTTTTTTAGGAAGTCTGTAATTTTTCGTTTCCCCTCTAGAGGGAGACATTTAACCCCTTCTCTATTCTCCACATGTGTCTGATAATGTCTCTAACCTCCAATTCATCAGAGGGAGTTATTATCTTGTTCTTGTGTGGTTCTTTATTACCTTACCCTAAAAATCTTTTATTCTAAACTTAACCACCTCCATTTACAGAGCCCTAAACCTAATTTATCTTATTTACAGACTTTGAAGAACTAATATTCTTGTTTATTTATCCTAATCATAACCATTCCCATGTATGATATTCTAAACTTAATCTATTCTCATAAATATCATATTTACTACTTATTATAAGGGCAATAACAGCTTTTCATGTTTTATTGGGGGAGGATGGAACGGGGTAGGGACAGAAATGGCCCGTGCAGCTTGGAACTCCATGCTTAATAGCTTGGAGTTCCTATCCAAATCTCAACTCCTAACCCCAGAACACCTGTTCGCCTAACCCTAACCCTCCCGCCCTCTGATAGGAGGGTAGGATCAGAACACCTGTTCTCCTAACCCCTAACCCTAACCCTAACCCTAACCCTACCCCTCATATACTTAAGGTATCTGGATGATATCTTTGGTATATGGACAAACTCCAAAGAAGAATTCTTTACATTCATAAAAATATTAAACACACACGATCCATCAATTCATTTGAAATACACTACTCATGACCAATCTATAGATTTTTTAGACACAACTGTCTATAAAGGAAACTCTTTTACACAAACAGGAAAGTTGGAGATCAAAGTTTTTTTTAAGGACACAGACACTCATGCTCTATTATTCAAAACTAGTTTTCACCCACAACACACGCACAAGGGGATAATAAAGTCCCAATTACTCAGATTCAAACGTATTTGTACCCAAAATGATGACTTTAGAAGATGGTTAAAACGCTATTTTCAGCATTACGACCTAGAGGATACTCCCGATCCTTTCTCAGACGGTGTTTTAAAACCCTTACAGATCAGAGACAAAACAACAAAAAAGTAAAAGAAATAATCCCTTTCATAAGTAATTTTTCTACAGGAAGTAAAACAATACACTATAAGATGAAAACTAATTTTAGACAGTTTATTACAGATCAGGGACTACTACCAAAACATGAGATCATATCAGCATATAGACGGAATAAAAATCTTAGAGATTATTTGGTAAAAGCAAAATTAGAACCATTACAAACAATCAACAAACAATTAAACCTGCAAGACCACTTTGTCAGACTACAGTACATTCAAAATAGAGTTAATAAAAAAATCTATAAGATTTCCCAACCTCTACTTTAAGAACTCTTAATTGTGTTTATGTAATTTTTTGTGCTAGCTGTAAAATTCAATACATTGGAAAAACAAAAAATTCAATTTCAACAAGACTAGCACAACATAAATATAACATCTTAAATAAAAAGGAAACGAGCACTTGTTTGGTCAGTCATTTTCTTTTACATGGGTGGCATAATTTAAGAATTTCTGGAATACAACATAACTCAATTTGGACGGATAAAGAAAGAAAAAAGAAAGAGAGACAATGGATATATTGTCTAAACACAAAAGAACCAAATGGCTTGAATAAAAAGTACTAATTTTTGGCCCAAATACGTTATTGCCCCCGTTGGTTTATTTATTTACTTACTTTCTTCAAACTTTTTTGTTAAAACTAATTCTAACCTGACCCTTGGACCTGAACCCTAACCTTAACCTTCCCCCCTTCTGTAATCTAACTCTAATCTTAATCAGACCCTTCAGATCTGATCCTAATCCTAACCAGATTCTGAATATGACTCTTACCTGATTGGACTAAGAATTAACCTCAGATCTTATTAAATCTTTAACAAATCCATTAAATAAATAAATAAATAAATACAATTTATTTCATTACACACAAGCATACATAATTAAAAAGTAAGGTAACACTGGGTTCAATTCATTTAATTTTACTTAAAAGAAAAATATGGGGTCAAATACTGTATAAACGTATTAAAGTATAAATTTCATAACACGTCAATTCATAATAAATACAAATAATTAAAGTAGAAAGATAAGGAACTTAAAATACAACTGAAAAGAATATTAACTAAGCCAAAAAGACGAAAAAACACACACAACTCCAACAGGACTGGGGGAGGAGCCCAGACATTATATAAAGGAGAGAGGCTGTGCAGAGCTCACTCTCACTCTGGCCTCCGAAGGGTAAAGAGCTCTCTGAGAACCAGGAAAACGAATTCCACTTGTTAGAGCGTGCTATTAGGCCTGAAGAAGACCTGAATCCAGGTCGAAACGTCGCCGCCACAGCACGCCAACCTTTTTTTCTATATATAGCCTTCTATTTTAGTTTTTGTTTTTCGCCCTTTGTGGGTTGTTTTTCGTTACTATATAATTTTGTTTACGCATTTATTTTCTATTAAAGTACAAATATACAAAGACAAAAAAAAGCAAATAATACAAAAAACAAAAAAATAATTACACATATATATTTATACCTAAAACTAAAAATACATTATTAAAATATAATACCAAAGGCGAAATCAAAAAACACACACAACATGGATGGAGACTGGATACTGGTCCAACCGCGAAAGAAAAAACAGCGGCCCCTCCAAAACTTTCCTCACATGTGGGGACGAAATGAGGCCCACTTAGGGATGGACCGTGCACCGCCCAACTTCCAAGGAAGGGGGGCTGCTTTCCAGTTACCTAACCCTAACCCTAACCCTAAATCAAAAAAACACACACAACATGGATGGAGACTGGATACTGGTCCAACCGCGAAAGAAAAAACAGCGGCCCCTCCAAAACTTTCCTCACATGTGGGGACGAAATGAGGCCCACTTAGGGATGGACCGTGCACCGCCCAACTTCCAAGGAAGGGGGGCTGCTTTCCAGTTACCTAACCCTAACCCTAACCCTAACCCTAACCCTAACCCTAACCCTAACCCTAATCACTCCCCCCTGTGGACAAAAATTAAAATTAGATTATAGGAGGAGCCCCTCACCCAGCATAAGGAATAATTTAAAAATAATTCTACTTACCTTCTTGGGACGGGGTGCTCCTGGGACCCTGCTTCTGGGGGGACTGTATGGAGCGTGCATTGGTCCCGCCCTCTGATAGGAGGGTAGGATCAGAACACCTGTTCGCCTAACCCTAACCCTAACCCAGCAAAAACCCTATATACCTAACCCTAACCCTAACCCTAACCCTAACCCTAACCCTAGCCCACTTAGGGATGGACCGTGCACCGCCCAACTTCCAAGGAAGGGGGGCTGTCTTCCAGTTACCTAACCCTAACTCCAGGGGGATGGGCCCTAACCCTAACCACTCCCCCCTGTGGACAGAACCCCTAAACTTAACCCCAGGGGAATGGGCCCTAACCCTAACCACTCCCCCCTGTGGACACAAATGAATTAATCACTTACCTTCTTGGGACGGGGTGCTCCTGGGACCCTGCTCCTGGGGGGACTGGATGGAGCGTGCATTGGTCCCGCCCTCTGATAGGAGGGTAGGATCAGAACACCTGTTCTCCTAACCCTAACCCTAACCCTAACCCTAACCCTAACCAACCCTAACCAGGTTTACTTTCCCTAACCTTAACCACTCCCTCCCCTTTTAATTAGAATTCCCCTTAAAAGCCCTATTTAAATATCCACATTTTTATTTAACATCTTTATAATATATTATTTTTGGATGGGGGCTCTGCCCATGATTGGGCTGTATGGAGTGTGCACTGACCTCTGCCCTCTGATTCTTATTGGGGGGCGGGGTCCAAACGCTCTTTAACCTAAACCTTAAAACCTAATCCTAACCCTAATCCATCCATGGAGCCCTAATCCTAATTATACTCATTTTTTTAATATTTAAATTTATATTAAAAAACAATCTTATATTCTATTTATAACTTTTTACATTTTTTGTAGCATAAGTTTTATCATTCTTTATAAAGACCCTTTATGATCACCACAATTTAATTATTTAATTTAATTTATAAATAATTTTATCCTTTACCGGGGAACGGTGGGAATGGGGCGGGGACAGAAATGGCCCGTGCACCTTGGGGCTTCATGCTTAACAGCATGGGGCTCCTACCCAAACCCTAAAACCTAACCCTTACCTGTGCAACTTAACCTAAAAAAAGAAGAAAAATTAATTGGAATGGAATGTAAGGGAAAGAAACTGGAGGGTGCTCATATAACAGAAATAAAGAATACTTACCTGCACAGATACGCAGAAGAATAAGAAACAAATATAGAATACTTACCTGCGCGAATAGCAGATGACGAAATGGATTGTAAGGGAAAGCCAAGGGGGTGCCTATATATCTAAATTCTACTTACCTGCACAGAAGCCTAACTTAGGCTTACAAATAAATCTATATTGGAATTACATGTTGTCCAGGGACGTGAGTGCCCAATTTTTTATGGCATTTGTAGCCAGGGCTGACTGGGAGATGGTCTGTTCCTGCGGAGTCTCCTGCAGAACGTTACGGGTTGGACATGGAGCGTGCATTCGCCACTCATCTTCGGATGGTGGCACCCTTTCCCTTACTCCTAACCCTCTCTAAGAGCAGGACCAACAGACTCAGAGACTCCTTTGTTCCGCAAGCCATTAAGCTGTATAACTATGCATTTGGTAGGAGGGGGAGAGAGAGGGTCAAGAGGGGAGGGGCGTAGCTGCCTGATACATCACACGAGCAATAACCAGAATACATGTGCAATACTCTTACCAGGGCAATATGTCCAACTTTCAGGGCATCGTGCAATGTTGATACTGTGCAGTATTTATTACTTCTCTATTTGCATATCTAGCCATATTCAGTCTATTTTACTTGTTATTCTATTGTATTTATTGTTATTTTACTCCATCTTTGTGCTGTACGGACGCTGGTAACTGAATTTCCCTGAGGACTTGCAAAGGGATTAATAAAGTATTTTCTATTCTGATCTTTAGAAAGGTCATAGAAATGCTGAAACGAGCTCATCTATTCAGAATCTCATTTCAGAGTTGTGAACACACGATTAATGCAAAAAGTAGCAGTGCAGAGAGCGGTGCGGGGTGCATGCAAGTAGAGGGGCAATCAAAGTCACGAGTTTTAGTTTTGTTTTGTAAAAACGGTCTTCCTCTCAAAATGTTTCAATTGAAGCTTTTGCATGGAGCTTCAAAGTATTCAGATTAGTTTTTTTTTTTTTTCAATTCTTTATTTTCAGAAAGAGGCATGTAAGTAGGAGTTACATTCTTAGAACAAATTACATACATAATCCACTCTTTCATTTTTTTTTTTTAACCAGGGAAGGTAAACACATGGAACATTAACAAGGGAGGGAGAGTAAAGATAACGAGGAGAAATAAATAAAAAAAAAAAAAAACAACAAGAAGAGGAGGGTTTTACCCAGTGCACATTAAAGAAGTCTGTCAACCACTGTTATTACCAGTAAAAGAAAAAGAAAAGTTACATTAATTTTAACTTATTTCAACAAAGTCCGGCCTTAAAGGCTTAATATGGTCAACCCATTTGGTCCATAGTTTAATAAACATACATTTTCTGAGACGAATAGAAAAGGTGATTGCTTCCATAAAGTATATGTCATTTACAATGTTTACCCAGTCTGATTCCATGGGGGGCTCAGGAAGCAGCCAACATCTTGTTATTGCTTTTTTAGCAGCTAATGTGAGCGTTGTGAGTAGATATTTGTTTGTTTGTTGGTGTGGGGTGTCAAAATGGTTGAAAAATAGAGTGGAAAATTTAAATGGTACCTTTACCTTAAGTATTTTAATTACCTTTTGGTGGAAATCAGCCCAGAATGGTTGAATTTTTGGACAATCCCAAAAGATATGCCAATGGTCTGCTTCATGTGCCCCACACAATCTCCAAGAGTCAGCATTACCAGCACTGAAACGCGCTTTTTGTTTTGGAGTAATGAAAAATCTTGTTAGACATTTCCAGTTGAACTCCCGCAGGGTATGTGAATTGGTACATTTCCACTGAGATTCACAAATATTTAACCAGTCATGTTCCGGTATTGTAAAATTTCCTTCAGTTTCCCATTTTTCCTTAATATAATTTGTTGAATGTGCTTTTTTTGACAAAAACCCTTTGTAAAACTTACCAATAGCTCCTTTAATTACATTGTTCTTATATGCTTTGAGGAATATCAAAAGGATGGGATCACTAAGATCTGTGTTGATTTGAATTTTATGTTCAAAATAACTCCGCAATTGGAGGTATCTGAAAAAGTCTGAGTTCTCTAACTTAAACTCTGCCTTTAGGCTATTAAAATCTTTAAATTGACCCTTTTCAGTTAGAGCAGGGCTGCTCATTCCTGGTCCTCGAGATCTACCACCCTGACTGTTTTCCAGATCTCCAAGCCCTGCCAGCTGTTGATTGGCTCAGTCAGATGTCTCCACAATCTGATTGAAAGAACACACCTGGTCCAGGTAATCAGCAGCAAACAGTACATGGAGAGCTGGAAAACAGGCAGGGTGGTAGATCTTGAGGACCAGGAATGAGCAGCCCTGAGTTAGAGAATAAAAAGTTGTTACCCCTTTCAAAATCCATTGTTTAAAAATGTTGTCCATCTTGTTAGGTCTAAAATCAGGGTCATAGGCACACCATTGTATAATTTGCATTTTGTCATCTAGTTGATATTCTTTTTTTGCTTTATTCCATATTGTTAGTTGAGTTTTTATAAATGGGTTTTCGATATCCTTGATATATTCGTCTAGGTGGGTACAGGCCAATACTGTGTGTATTGGAGGGTCTTTAACCAAAAGCTCTATATTTTTCCATCGAGCTTGAAATTTTGGGGAACATAAGTTAATAAGTGGTTTAATTTGCGCTGCATAGAAATATTTTTTAAAAGATGGTAGGGCCATGCCTCCCTCCCTTTTTGAGAGCTGTAGAGTTTTATATTTGACTCTAGGTCTTTTTCCTTGCCAAATGAAACGAGAAATAGTTTTATCTAATTCGGAAAATACTTTTTTAGTGACATCTACTGGAAGCGCTTGGAACAGAAAAAGGCATCTCGGAAGAATATTCATTTTAATACTTTCAATTCTATGACTGAGACTGAGAAAAGAGATGGTGTCCCATCTTTTGATATCTTTTTTATATTTATTAGTAAGGGGTCGTAGTTCACTTTTGCTAAAGAGTTGATGTCCCTAGGAAGAAATATGCCCAAATATTTCAATGTTTGTTGATTCCATTTTAATGCGTATTTATCATTAAGTTGTTTTGAGGGTAAAAAGTTAAATCCTAAAAGTTGTGTTTTCTGTATATTTAGCTTGTAACCTGAATAATTTCCGAATGTTTGCAGAAGTGTCATCACCTCTGGTAATGAGTTAGTTGGGTCAGATAGATACAATAAAACATCGTCTGCGTATAGAGCAACCTTATGGTCCTCTCCGTAAATGTTGATGCCTTTTATACTATCTGTTTGTCTTAGCCATTGTGCTAACGGTTCTATATACAGAGCGAACAAAATTGGGGATATTGGACAACCCTGTCTTGAGCCGCGCTGTAAGCTTATGGGTTTCGAAAGATGACCGTTTATTTTTATTCTTGCTGATGGCTTACTGTACAATATACGTATAATTTTAATGAACTCGGGATGTATGCCAAATCTTTCTAGTACCTTATAAAGATAAACCCAGCTGACAGAATCAAAAGCTTTTTCAGCATCTAAACTAACCAGGAGAGCTTCTAATTTGTTTTTATTAATGTGGTGTAAAAGATGTAGGGACCGTCGAATATTGTCGTGTGTTTGCCTCTGCAAAATGAAACCAGTCTGGTCTGTGTGTATAAGGAGTGGCATTAAATTCTCTAATCGTTTAGTAAGGATGCTTGTGAATAATTTGTAATCCACATTTAGTACAGAGATTGGCCTGTAAGAGCTACACTCCAATTTATCCTTTCCCTCTTTATGTATAATAGAGATTATGGCCTCCCTCCAGGAGGGGGGCATCTTTGAGTTTTTCAAAATGGTGTTGTTTGCTTTTAGGAGGCATGGAACCAGATCATTTCTAAATGCTTTATACCAGTCTGGGGGGAAACCATCTGGACCAGGAGTTTTATGTGCCCTCAGCCTGGAGATGGCCTCATTTAATTCTCTCTCCGTTATTTCTGTTGTCAAGGTTTTGTTATGTTCTTCAGAAAGTTTAGGCAAATTAAGAGCATTAAGGAATGTCTCAATTTGATGTTCAGGTTCTACAGGAGATTGGGTGTATAAGCTTTTGTAATATTCTTCAAATACTTCCTGAAGCCGTTCTTGTTTATACTCTAATGTGTTTGAATTAGGGTCCTTAATTTTGTATATTGTTCTTTCAGCTTTTTCTTTTTCAAGCTTTCTGGCAAGTATTTTAGAAGCTTTGGAGCCTGCCTCATAAAATTTCTGTTTTGTAAACATTAACTTCTTTTCGACTTCCTGTGAATACATTTGGTTGATTTCATTCCGTATTTTTTTTATTTCATCTAAATTTTTTGGGCACTGTTTGTTCTTGTGTTGCATCTCCAAATCTTTCAATCTTTTGTTAAGATTTGTTAGTTTAAGTTGATTTTGTTTTTTATTGTAAGAACACCATGAAATAATTTTTCCCGAATAACGGCTTTTAAAGTATCCCACACGACATGTGGCTCCACCTCTCCTGTGTCATTGATTTCCAAAAATAATTTTATTTCCTGTTTCATCTGAGCCATAAACTGTTTATTGTTCAAGACACTTGTGTTAAGTCTCCATACGGAATTTAGTTGAGTGCCTTCAATATCTACTGTACAGTATATTGGTGCATGATCAGATAGATCAATGCAGCCAATACTGCAGCCACTGATTCGAGAGCGATCTATTTTCCTCACAAAAAAATAATCTATTCTAGAATATGTATCATGTGGGTGGGAATAAAATGTGTAGTCACGTGTAGTAGGATAAATATCTCTCCAAACGTCAATTATTCCTAATTCCGCCATTAGATTTTTAACTTTTTTACATAATGTTATTGTGGGAACATTTTTGGAAGAGTCTAGGTTTGGGTTAAGACGAATGTTCCAGTCACCTCCACAAATTACTGTACCAGGTGCTCCGATCATTAAATCACAGTTTTCTATAAAAGGCAAAATCGCTTCCAGGCGGAGCATAGACATTGCAAATGGTAATTGTTACATTGTTAATTTTCCCTGTGACAACTATGTATCGACCTTCTTTATCTGCGTTCTCTGTGACATATTCAAACGGAATTTTTTGAGATATTAGTATAGCAACTCCTCGTCTTCGACCATTTTTGTAAGATGAATAATAAGCTTTTGAATAACCCATTCTTTTTAATTTGTCATGTTCTGAATTTGAAAGGTGCGTTTCTTGTAAGAGTACTATTTGGGCCTTTTCACGTTTAACTTTTGATAGTATTTTAGTCCTCTTAGCCGGACTTGAAATCCCTTTCACATTAAATGAGATTATTTTAATATCATTCTTGTTCATTGTACGTTGTGTATTCTAAACAGATATCCCGTGTGACAAAGCTCGAAGTATAACAGTAAAACATTCTCAAGAGTTCAATGTCGTGCACTAAAAAACTCCCTCCTGAACAAATAACAAAAAACAGAACAAGGAACGTGTCATTGGAGATACCAAGAACAGGTGCTTCCAAGGTGGGGGCTCGTTTTGAATGAGCCCTGCAGGATCCCAGGTGGAATGGGTCCAGATAGGGAAAAGACCCAGCTCTTTGAGGAGGAGGGGCCCTATGTGTCATGTTGACAAGTTCTGATGAAAACTTAAGGAGTCCCGACAATTTAGAAATAACTTCAGAGAAAGAAACAAACAAAACTCGGGATCAGACGATCAAATATCTACCTTCATAATTATGTTTCTCCAAGGAAAGGGCAGAAGCTTCGTTTTCTTAACCTTCTGTGTCAGTGAGTCTTCGAAATCCCTGGAGCTTCTCTCTAAAGCGAGCGCTGGCTTCGGTCCCCGTCGCGGAGCCGTGTTGATCTCTCTGTTGAACGCGGCGTCCCTTGCCGGAGTCCCTGGACAAGAGGCGATCTCGTCTTGATCAGGACCCGTTGCACGTTTCACCACGCTGACTGAAAGTCCCGAGCGGCCATGTCCCTGGTTGCTTCGGCGCGTCTTTGTAGGTGCGCGCGCCATCGGAGTAGAAAACTCGCATTTTGGCTGGATAGGGAGTCTGGAACCTTATGTGGTTTTTCAGCACTCTTTGGCTTCTCCATATTCATTGCGTTTTTTTAACACCTCGACGGGGAAATCGTGGTCAATGAAAAAACGGGCGTTGTCACAGAACACTTGTTTTTTCTGCCACGCTCTCCGGACAATGTCTTCTTTAGTGCGGTAGCTACCGAACTTCACCACGATGGACCGCGGTTTCGTATGCGGGTCGCCGGTGGGTTTAGCTGACAGGGCTCTGTGCGCTCGTTCGATTCCGAGAACCTGGTCGCTGGGAAGATCAAGTGTCTTTTTCAACAACTTTTCGACAAATGCGACCATATCAGATCCTTCCTTATTCTCTGGTATTCCATAAATACGGAGATTTTCTCTTCGAGCCCGGCCCTCCTGGTCAATGAGCCTCACCTCTAGGCTAGCCTGGCGGTCTGTTAGCCTCTGGATTAGCTTAGCTGCTGCTTGTAATGCGGTCTCGGTCTCATCTATCCTCCCTTCTGCTTCGTCCATTCTCTCGTTGACTCGTCCCATTTCGTTTTTAATGTAGGTAAATTGCTCGTTGTTGTCTCTCCTGAAGTCACAGAGCTCTTTTAGAATATCCCGGAGAGTTGGTTCAGGAGTTTGGCTAACTGCGCCATCTTGAGCTAATGCTAGCTCCGAGGGGTAGCTCTGTTCTTTGCAGTTTATTTCGATGTCGTTGTCACCAAAGTTTGTAGTTTTCTTCCTTCTTGTCTGAACTCCCGTTTCCATCTTTAATCGGTATCACAGATATTTGAAAAAAACCTTATTGTGGGAGATATTTTTACAAAACCGTCGGGTACTCGAAACTCAAGCGGTCATCTTCTCGCTGGTGGAACCGGAAGTCCCCCAGATTAGTTTCTTTTTAAACATGAGTAATCATTTTTTTCTATTTATTTATGAAAGAGATGATCTTATAATGGTAACATAAACTAGTTTTTAAACTGCTCCTGACACGACAGTAATACACCGTAGTAAAATCTTCACGTGTTGACCGGTCCGCAGCCCCACAGAGGTTGGGGACTAGGGCTGTAACGAGTACCCGGGTGCTCGGGTATTCGCGATCTGCTCCCGAAATTACGAGTACGAATATTCGTGACATCAAAGATCGCTGATTCGCGATCTTCATAAATATAGTTAATTGTAGTGAAATATCAAAATATGATCAGGGGACAATGTATCTGTGTTCTGAAATGCAGATTAATGTTGCACTTTAAGGTTACAAACTAAAAAAGCCGAAAAGGAAGCGGTACGGCAGCCGAAAGTTAACAACTTCGTGACGGTGAACTTCCGGTTTTCAAAGTAAAACTAGCGAGAACTTTTTTCCATTCAGAAACTGAGACTGAAGTTCGGTTCTCTGAAAAAACTACTGAGAAAATAATTAGCTTTAACACCGGAGCTTTATCTCCAGTGTTGACATTCTTTTGGTCATGGTAACTCTTCAACAGTTGATGCAATTAACTAAACTCCAGTTTATTCTGAAGAAACGCAGCCTCACGCTGCTGAAAGGCAGATGTAATCAACGTGAACCAGCTGATTCTGCCGCAGATATAGCGTCTTTTTTCATAGGGGCTCTGCACCAATATGTAATGCTTAGAACGTAAAATATTGAAGAACTTTGATAGTAGAAAACTGTGGAAAGAATCTTCAGGTTTTACTTTTAAATGATCCAAAACAGCAGTGATTTTTATCCTTTTGTTACTTTTTATGCTACTTCACCAGAAGATTGACAAAAGAAAAAAAAGTTTAAAATGACCAATGGCATTTCATTCTATCTGAATCTTTGTTTTTTTTAATCAGTTTTGTTGATTCTGATCTCCTTTTCTAAATAAATGTATAAACAATGATTAAATAAATAATCAATATATAATAAATAATTTCAATGTTCATCCATCCAGTTAATAGATATTCACATAGCAATAAACATTATCTTAAAAAGTAAGAATCGTGGTCCGATTCGTGAATCGTTGAACTTGATTCGTGAATCGAATCGGATCGTCACCTGAGCAATGATCCACAGCCCTATTGGGGACCACTGCTTTAAGCAATTATGAAAAAGTGCCAGGGGGCCACGAGATAGCGCTTAAAGAACCGCAGGTTGCCGACCCCTGGGTTAGACCATCGGGCCTCCAGACCATCAACAGACCAGAAGAAACTTTAATGTTCCTTTTGGCTCACAGAAGAATCAACCGTTAATCTTCTTAAACCAGATGAAATGTCAAACATTTCCAAACATTAACATTTTATTTTTCCATAAAAAAGTAAAATATTTACAGACGACTTTTGTCACTTTTATACAAAAACAAACTTCTATGTTTCTGCAGAGCAGCCTGTTGATGACATCATCACTCTGAGCCAGACTCTTCGTGTTTCTTCTTTTTCTTTTTCTTCTTTGCACTTTCCACAACCTGAAGGAAAAGAATCAGAACATCAGGACCGGTGTGGCTCAGTCTAAGGTTAAAGGAAATTGATCCAAACCAGCAGCCTGAGCTGCAGCCAGAACCAAGCCGACCCAATTACAGACCTGCTCCTGCACGGCCTCCGTCTCCTGTGACTCCACCTCCTCCATTTTTAACCGCTTCTCTTTTTTCTTTTTCTTCTTCTCTTTCTTGGTTTCCTCTGGAGAAACACTCGTCTGCGCTGCCTCACCATCACTGCCAGATCCGTCCCTCTTTCTCTGGAGGACAAGCGACGGCTTAGAGCCACATAACAGAACCAGGTACTGACTTCAGAACAGAACCAGGTCCTGAGCGTTCTGAACCCACTTTGCTGCTTAAACATTAATATTTTCTAAGGACTCTTAATCCAGACTAGACCAGTCAGAACCAAATCTCTTACCTTCAGTGAAGTGTCAGGAGGTTCTTCTGCTGCCTTTGAGACGCTGTGGAAGCAGAAACCTGTTAGTTTGGCAGCAGAACACAGACACCTGTCCTCAGGTGAGCTCCTGCATGTCAGCAGTGCTGGCAAGAGCTCACCTGAGAGTTTCTGTAGCAGAGCGACTCCCTCCAGGAGCACAGCAGCTCAAGAAGGGATAACTGTCTGCAGGTCACATGATCTGTGGTCACACGACCGCCTAACCCCACGCCGTACCTGTAGTCCACATACTGCTCTCTCCAGTCCTGTGGCGTGCTGCCGTTCGGCTTCCCGTGCTTGTCCAGGAGCCCCTTCTGGATCATGGCCTTCTTCTGCGTAGCCTGACCACAAACCGACAGTCTGTTTCAAACTCAGACCTTTACTAAACCAGCAGACTGTGGATGCGGGATGCCTCACCTTTGGGCCCAGACCCCACTTACGAGGATACGTGTCCCGCTCCATGATCACCCGTTTGATCTTCGCCACAAAGCCGTGGTCACACGTGGAGATGACGGCAGTGGTCATCAGGGCGACGGCTGAGGAGCAGCAGACGCCGTCAGTACTATCAGCTTTCTCCAGGACTTAAACGTTCAGATGGGCCAGCCATCAGACAAGGGTGATAGATAGCAGGTCGCCATGGCCCGAAGGCTGCCGCCGCGTCTATAGTCATCATGTGGCCTGACCGCATCACGCCGTGGCCTGCACGCCGTCTCACCTGTGCATATGGCTTCTCCTTTGGTTGTTATGACGACAATGTCCTGGTTCACCTCGATGCCGTCTTCATACCGGAGCACACCTGGTAGCATGATCTTCGCCCCGTAACAGATGGCGTTGACCTGCAGAGTTGCGTTGCATCAGACGCGTTGCCCACACATTGCCGGAACGCTGTGAGGAAGACTCACCGAGCTGTCCTTCATCACCAGCCGCCGGTGCGACACCAGCAGCTTCTCTAACGGGAAGATGACCCTCCGCAGGTAAGACTCATCCTTGTTGTGGTCAAACTGCCACTGCGCGTCTAGAACGTCGTGCATGGTTACCATGTTGTCCTGAAAGAACACGAGCGCTCAGCGCAGATGTCGCAGAAGAAAAACTCAGAAGTTTGGACTCACACCGAACTCCAGGTTCTCTGCTGCCGTTAATGTTCCAGAGTCTAATTTTCAGATCTGCACCGAGCAGCAGAGCTGCACTCAACGCTCTGGACAGGTGACCTAACAGCACAGGTAACAGGGCTCACCTTCTCCCCCAGAACGCCAGACCGCACTCTCCTCAGCTCCTGCATTTGACCACCGACGCCCAGCAGCAACCCCAGGTGCACGCACAGCGTCCGAATGTAGGTTCCTGCTTCACAGCTCACCCAGAAGATTCCTGCAACAGAGACGATCTGACATGACGGCGAAGAGAAACCAAAAACCAGGAATGAAGCAGAAACTGGATCAAAAACTGATACTGAAGCAGCAGGAACTGGCCCTATGGAGGACACCGATACGCTGGTCCCGGACGCTCAGTTAAAACCTCATGTTTGGACTCTGAACTCAGATCCAGGGTCTCAAGTTCTGCTGAAACTCAAGACCCTGGAGGTCCAGAGTCTACAGTTTGTCCTGCTGGAGTTCGACCCCCCATGTTCTGTAGTGGGGCGCTGGTTCTTACCCAGCCGTCGTTCTGGGTCGTACTCTATCAGTTTGCTCTCATAGATGGTCCGGACTCTGAGCTGGCGCTTCACGGCAGCAATCAGCGGCGGCCGCTGGAACAAGGCTCCTGTCAGCGTCTCCAGCGCCTAAAGCATGATGATGTACCAAACAACCAATCAGAAGGTTTCTGCGACGGCGAATCTGGACTTCACTTTGAAGGGTTTCAGCAAAATTTTGGCAGACGTACCCGGGCCAGAGCATGCTGGTTCTCAACGGCGTTGTGCAACCGGACGATCCCCACGTACTCTTTACCTGCAACACACACAACAGTCAGAGCCGGGTCCAAATGCATTCAGAGACTCATTTGACCAAAGGTCAGTTTCAGAGTGAGATCCCAAACCACAGAAAGGATCTTTGCTACAGATCCGATCGGAACATGAAAACTAGATCATTATTTTCTCTCTTTTCTGGATCAGGACTTACCTGCACTCTGCTGTGATTTGACCAATCGCGTGGCCCGGTCTATGCACACGATCAGGCAGCCGGTGACTTTAGGATCCAGCGTCCCGCTGTGTCCGGTTTTCTCCACTCGCAGAATCCTACGAATCCATGCCACCACCTCGTGGGACGACGGGTTGGCCGGCTTGTCCAGATTGATGAAGCCGGACCTGGTGGGGGGTGGTGTAATGAAAGAGCAAGTCGCCGCCATCTGGCTCTAAACACCATGAGCGTACCTGACGTAGTCGACAATGTTCCTTTTTAGGGGGTTGCTGCCGTTGGACAGGGGCGTGTAGTGGCCCGTCCGCACATTCAGCTTATCGAAGTTCTGCAGAGACAGGATCAGTTTAGAGTCAATTCACTGGAACCGGCCGGCGTGGACGCAACCAGTCTAGAGAACCCTGATATCCTATGACCCCTTGCTGGTACTGCTCTGACCCCCAAAAGAGGCAATGACTTAATGTAGGTGAGTGATGCTTGGATTGGTGTCGGTGCTCAGCGAGAAATTCCATAACCGACGTTTTTGGGAGGGATCAAACCACTCCGGTGACTAGGGGTGTGCCCAAATATCGATATAGCAATATAAAGTACTTTGATTGATTCTCAAAGGGTTCTTACCAAGTATCAATATTATATTTTCATTTGAAGAGGCTGTTGCGCTGAGCAGCTTAGTCACACAATGGAACCATTGATCAGCCGGGCGCGCTGCGTCGAACATGTAAAATGGCGACGCACGCACTTCATTCAGGAAAGAGCAAAAAGCACCGGCGAGCTACAGGCTCGGTAGCACGGGTTTTGCATGTCTACCTGAGCACAATTATCATCCATCTGTAGGAGAAGCAGCCGGTAAGAAGTGAATTTGAGTGCTAGAATGCCCGCGATCGGTTATTTCCTGTTGTTGTGCTGTGGGAACTAGGCAAGTTCTTCGCAATTGTTTGTGTGTACTTTAGGTACGGGTCGGAATTTTTGATGTCATGCACTCTGATGTTTGTCCTTTTCAAATGTTGGAAAAAGGAACAAAAAATTAGGAAACACCTGACAGATACCTGTCGCTACTCGAATTATTACGGCCCGCAGCAGCATCTACTGACTGCAAGGACCATGTTGTTTTTGCTTAGAGTGAAAAATCTTAAACTTTCTGCGCCTTTGAACGAAAATTACACCCCCGCCACATGAACGAAAAGTACTTCAAAATCAGACCACACCTTGAGAAAATTGAAAATGAATTTTTAGTATAGTGCGCGTTACCCCGCCCAAAACGATGACATCACGGCGAGTGTTTCCACGAAAAAAATGAATGGGCCGAAATTCGCTTATGGGACGACAAAAACATTATTTCGTAAAACGCAAAAAACAGCCAATGACCCATGTCGGGGATAACCCGGGAACATTTGAAATTATTATGGAATGGTCACACGACCCACACCGTGGCGGCAAAAACTGAGAAATGGCGTTTTTCATCAATGTGGGAAAACGACACTTTTGTTTGTCCAATTTTCACGAAACTTCATAAACGTATCTATAGCCGGAGTCTACAAACACCCCAGAAGTTTCTTTGACCTTTGACCTTGGGAAAAGGCCGAAATCCTGACACGTTAAAAACTTTTAGTCCGAGCTACGAAAACAAATACCTCCTAGGGGGTTTTATCAACTGTTTTGTAACTTAGTTGCGCATTAATGGGAACCTACTGTGAGAAAAAGGTTGCAATTAGAAGTTGTAAAATATGAAATGGCGTGCTCGTGGTGAGCTCGCAACAAACACGGTCTTAGCTAGATCAAACATGTTTTATCTGAATTGAGTAAAAGTGGTATTTGCGCGTTCGGGGGTCCAAGCTGAACGTAACGGTGTAACATACGAAACCGAAATACATCAATGAATCAATTTTTTTTTCACAACTTGCCAACGAAAATGACAAATTTGTTGGATATACCCATGGCTAAATTTTACATTATTATGGGATGGCTCCATGGCCTACGGTTTGGCGGCCATTTTGTTTTGAAATCTGAAAATTTTGGATTTCACAAAGGTTAAACGAACCTTTAGTTTGTTCGATTGTCACGAAATTTGACCCACATGCCGCTAGCGTAAGTCTTGAACAACTTCTAAAGTTTCGTCGACCTTTGACCTTGAGAAGTGGTCAAGATCTTGAATTTACAAAAAAAAAAACAACTTTAAACACCAGTTTCAAACAAATATACCTTTTAGGGATTTCTATCATTCGTTTACAAATGCTTTTGCCATCAACGGGAAGCCATTGGCAAAAGTAAAATGGTATTACAAGCTACAGATTTTGAACGGCGCCCGCGCGGCAAGCTCGCAAAAGTGGCGTAGTCCTAATACACGCTCATATTTCAATGTATTCCTCTGGGAATGTATTATGTTGATCCCAGGCTTAAGCTGTAACAGGCATAATAACATGGAATATGACCATATAAGGAATGTGGGCGCGGTTAGCAAATAACCTCCATTGCTAAGGTAATCCAATATTTACTTTTGCCGATTCTTATGATATTGATGTCAAACTGTTCGGTGACCTCAGACGAACAAAACACAAAATGGTTGCTATGGAGATAAAACCAACAGAAAAGCCGCCATTTTGAAAAAAGTGCTTTTTTTTTAAAATCAATTTCGCACTAAAGAATTGAGTTTGGGTCAAAGGTCGCCGTCAAGGACGGGTGCGGCGTTGCTGCGTATGGGCGAGAAGTGAGGGGGAGGGCGGGTAGCGAGGGGGAGGGCGGATAGCGACTGCGGGCCATCCAACGCCGCTTGCGGCTTTAATCTAATTTTTGTTCTGTTGCCAACAGCAATTCTGTACCTAAAAGTGAAACTGCTGATCATGTTTACTATTGTCGACATTGAATTTGACAGATAATTCCAATTCACTTGATGTCAATGCTTAGGACTGATTTCATTAATGTTGCACAAGTATCAATAATTTGTTGCACACAATAAGTCAAGTTGTTTGTTATGATTGTGTTTAAGCTAAAAAAAATAAATGGGGATATATTTTCCAAAAAAATGTGTTCTTCTATATAATGTTATTAGAGATTACATCACCTATTTCTTGTTGCATTACAGCATGTGATCAGAGCAGAGCCTCATCTTGACGGCGGTCTGGTCGCTTCCACCTCTACCAGGTCACTTCCTGTCACCTGACAGAACGCCAGGGACAGTCGGTGACCAAGAAGAGTCCACAAGGGCAGAGAAACGCTGAGGCCGCCGCCCTCAGAGAATGGATAAACTGCTTCATCATGTCACATCAGCGCTGCCAAAATCACATCACACGACCTGCACAGGTGAGGAGGGACTGACCTTCAGGAGGAGGGGCCACTGCGATGTGTTCAGAGACGTTGCCTTGGACTCCGGCTGGATGAAGAAGTCTGCGCTCCTCTGGATCTCCTGTAAAACCGACAGTCAGCTCCTGCAGGTCAAGGTCACGCAGAACAGACGCCCAAATCACTCACCCCGACGTCGTCATCACAGACTTTCTTCCCCTTCTTCTTCTTTACAGACGTAACTGTAGAGAAATTGATGAAGACGAGGGTGAGGCGTGATGGAAGGCACGAGTGAGCACAAGAAGAACGGAATCGTGACGCGTTCACATCGATGTCCGGAGAATGGATGATTATACAGAAAGGTCACTGTAACCAGGAATTCTACATTTAATCGTGAAATTCAACTGTTTTAAACTGACGATGGATAACTGCAAAAATAAAACTCTTAGATCTTAAACTCTTCAAGATAGGAGTTAACCCTTTAACCTCCAGAGCTCCAGTTATTGATCGACTGCTGTAACTCAACCGTTCACCGTGTAAACGTGATCTCAGTTGATTTTCTCAGAATCAACTGATTGAGCCCACGAACAAGGTATGGTCATCAAGATGTTGCTTATGACAGCAAAAACATTGAAGGGTTAATGGAAACTGCTCCCCTCTGTGCACTCCCTCTAGTGGTCGCTGCAGGAGATTACACTTGATGAACTGCAGTTCATGAGAGCTTTCTCAGTTTATCTGAGCCTCAACTTTATCACAACCTAAAAAAAAATAAAACATTTTTGATCATTTGTGGTTTTGATGAGAGTACAGCAGATTACTCAGATTCTGCAGGTCAGTTCGTTTAAACAGACCAGTTTGTCATGATTGACAATAGAGAATTTCAGTAGATTAACTGCAACTACGGTCTGTACGGTCGATTTAGAAAATAATGTTCAATAATTATTTTCATTACAGATTTTTTTGTCTTTGTCACAAGAACAATGAATTTACCACCATCTTGTGGAAAAAATTATTCAGAGAACTGACAGTCCAGTGCTCTGATATGGAGTTAATGGAGTCAACATTTATTTTGAAGCATGGAGGAGGAAGCATCATGCTTTGTTTCATTAGATTCTGAAAAATTGAGAATTTACAGTTATTCTTCTAAAATCTGGTTTCAGAAAATCTTTTGAATTCTGAACCGTTTGCAGACCATCTAAATTGCCGGTTTGAACTGCTCCACATGATGGTGGACGTAGAACCAAGTCCTGCTGCAGTTCGGTTCTGATACACTCAACACAGAACGGATGCCTTAAACGTGTGAGAGAACCAAATTAGTTTGGATCTGTCTTTTCTTCTATACCAGGAGTCTGCAACCAGATCCACATGTCGCTTTGATCTCTCCGTGGTGGCTCCTCGGTCAAACATAAAACTCACGGAGACAGCTGACCAGACATGTCGACCAACTGAGTCAGCAGCTTCCTGATAATGGTTGTCTAACAAAATCTACCGAAAGAAAACAAATAAAGCCCAAAAACGAAGACTACCAAGGTCCAACCCCAAACTAGCATAACAAAACCCTGCAGTCTTGCACTGCTGGGGACAAAAGATGAGTATAATAACTAAAATAAAGTAGATTTTTTTAAAGTAAGGATTACTTTATTTAATTTAGATCAGTTACATGTATAAATTAATGTCTGATGTTCACATAGATGATAAACTCCATCTTGTTTGATCAACTCTTCCTCCAGAATGAACAGATTTTATCCAGAAGCCAAATTTTGGTAAAAAGTTTGATCGTTAATGAGTTAAAAGCACACCATCTTATGCTGCTTGGTTACTAGCTGAGATTATACAGTTTCATTTTTAAAATAGGTTATATGAGCTTCTGTCAAACATTTTAATAAAATCCCATTTTTAGGGTTGCTTGCTTCATCTTTTCCATGTTTACTTTTGTTCATGCAAAAAAAAAAAAAAAAAAAAAAAAAGCAAATCTGAACGTCCTTAAAGCTAAAGTCAGACTATGCAGCTCCTAGGTTTAAATCAGAAGAAAACGAACTCGGCTCTTTTCCTGGTAAAGGTTGCAGAACCCAGTTCGAGACTGAAACTTGGCACGTGGACTCTCCAAATGGAGGGAGTTGGTTGAACCAGACCTCCTTCAGGCGCACGTGGCGTTCCCTGCAGGTCACGCACATGAAACACGAGGCGGGGAGCCGCAGAAACGGTCGAACCCCGAAGCAGCAGGCCTCCGAATCTGAGCCGGTTCGTCGTTCAGGCCGGAGAAGGACGCACGTGGCGCGGTTCGGCCTGCTTTCCAGCGCGGCCTGGTCCGCAGAAAGCCGCGCGCGCCGCGCTCACGACGGGAATCCCGCGAGGACAAGTTTAATCTGCGTTAACTGCTGCGGTTCTGGTTCCGACCAAATTTATGGACCACGTGGGTCGGGCTTACCTTCCACCTCCGCCATCTTCTTCTGAATGGCTGCGTGCGCGCGTCCGCTGTCTTCTTCTACGGTCTACGAGAACCGGAAAAGGAAAGAGCCACATCCGGGGAGGGGCCAGGAGCTTCTGGATTTGAACGTGAAGATTCACGGGATTCTCGGATTACACTGAACTATGACAATTACGAATATAATATTGAATTTTAAAACAACTGTAAGATGAACACACGTTTGTTTTAAAGAGATAAAATAAAGTTTTGTTTTTGCTTAGTGTCTATAATGTGACTTCTTCACATGTTGATCAAATTTAGAGATGAGGAGAAATAGTTGAACAGAACTAAAGACCATTTCTGTCATTTCTAATAAAAAATGAAACAATTTGAAAGAGAAGATGTAGAGTGATCATTGGTTTAGATCAGGGGTGTCAAAACCTTTTCACTCAAAGACTGAAAATCTAAATGGATCTTGGTCATAAAGGAGAAAATAAAGAACATGGTTTCATGTATTTATTGTGATTCTGTATTCATTAAGGTAACATACATTAGTAAAATTAAAACTGAATATTTGTTTTTGAAACAGCAAGGCCTCACCGGACATTATTAATAGAAAAACCAGAGGAAGCTAAAACGAATTTTCTTCCAATGAAAACAGCAAACTGGGATCAAAGCAGAGACGTGGATCTGCTCTTATCTGCTCCATCTTAGCTAGCTGAAAAAGGCCCTTAAAAACTTCAAGCAATTTCTAACAAAAACAGTCCAGGGCTGACTCACCTGGGGGTATTTTCACCCATAGCTCCAAAATACCCTGCTCTAGCATGTTCTTGTTGGCTGGACACACCTGAACCAGGTAATCAGTCATGAGTAGAGTTTGGATATCTGGAAATTATGCAGACACTGCGGCCCTCGAGGCCTGGAGTTGAATACCCCTGATCTAAAGAAACCTTTGATTCATTTCTTTGAGTCAAATCTGTTTAGATTTATAATTTATCCTGTTTTTGTACATCCACTCTGTTCATTTAACATGTTTATAAGTGGTCGGGATTTGACACACACCCCCCCCCCCCCCGCACACGCGGGGGGGGCATACTAATCATGAAGACATAAAGAGTCTCAACATGACACTGTCTAAATAAATACAGAAGCATCAACTAAACAGGATTAGGAAAACAGCACTCGACTGTCTGACTGCATTTCCAGCTGCTCGCATCAGGAACTCAGCTTTGGATACGTGTTTTCCGTGACTTGATGTAAAATGCTGATCAAATACCAGTGTTTGGTCCTGTCACAGCGCGCTGCAGACTCCCGGACCAGCGGAGCCAGGAGAGAGACACCCGCTGAAGGGAGAGCGGGGCGGAGTGCGGGCACCCTGCTGGCTCTTCTGAACCGTTACATTGTACTTATTTTCCTAGAGACAATAATAATAATCAAAGGGTTCCCTATGATTCCTCCTCTCGGGTTATTGTGGAACAGCATAGAAACTCAGAAACAGCGGAAGCGGCTCTCATACAGACAGTACCCGACTGAGTTGAATCAACAATTACAAGATAGAGACAAATTAATCTGTGACAGGGTCCGTGTTGTGAAGGCCTTCAAATAAACCTTAATGAATTCCTTCAGCAAATAAAAAACAAAATATTTCAGCTCTTCCCCTCAGTTGCAAAGATTCTGGAAGGCAGAAAAGCTGCTTAATGTTCAAAAATGGTAAATACTTGTATGGAGCTTTCTACCTTCCTTTGAAGGCCCAAGGTGCTTCACAGTCATGGACCCATTCATACACTGGTGGTGGCGCTGCTGCTGAATGCTGGTGCCAACCTCCCACCAGAGGCAAATTGGGGATCAGTGTCTTGCCCAAGGACACTTCAACACATGGGCGAGCAAGGAATTGAACCCACTATCTTCTGATCATGAGATGACTTCCTCATCACTGCATCATGGCCGCCCAAAAATATTGTGATATCTGTCCAAGCTGCTAGATAAGTTTTCAAACAGATTCTGCAACTTTGAAAAAGTGTAACATTTCTTGTGAATCTTTTCTGGATGTGGACATCAGTGAGTTGTCAGGACAGATGCAGACCTGTTCTCTGTTTATCATGTGGAGATGGAAGTGACATCTAGTGGCCGAAACCGGAATGACATGTCAGACCTTGTTTTAACACTGACAGTCTGCAATGTGAAAACATATGAAGTCATTGTTGATGGTTTAAGACAAAACAAACGCCCTGTGATGGCAGCATACTCTGCCACACCCACAACAAAAGGGGGGTAACCACAGCACAATTAATTTTATTTCCCATATTTGATACATTTATTATTTCAAACTTATTTGCAAATAATCACAAACATTTCTTTGAGTTAAAATATGTATTTATTTCATGTTTATTTGTAGAACACGTATTTTGATTTCTTTATATTGGTTTGTTTAACTAATTTCACCTGTTTTTGAGTTGCCAGTTCTGTGTATGCTGGTTGCTGCGGGTGTGGCTGGGGATCTGTTTCCTGGAGCTGGATGGCCAAAGGAGGAAAATGCAGCCAACACAGCCTTTAAATGCTGCACCTGGGCAATTGGCAGGCGCCACCTCCAGAAGTCTCCAGGGGGGAAACATGGACTGATTTAAATCCTTATTTACTTTGTTTCTCTAAGTTGCTGTTAATTTGTTAATCCTTTTTGAGTACTTTTCTTTTGCTTGCTTTTTCTTCTGAAAGACCAGTATTTTTGTGTTTAGTCTTTTGTGTTGTCTTTGTTAAATGTTTAGTTCCCCCTGTGTTTGTCAAGTGGTTTGATCGCCCACTATATATGTTCCCCTGTTGTGTCTTAGTTCAGTTCAGTTCAGTTCAGTTCAGTTCAGTTCAGTTCAGTTCAGTTCAGTTCAGTTCAGTTCAGTTCAGTTCAGTTCAGTTCAGTTCAGTTCAGTTCAGTTCAGTTCAGTTCAGTTCAGTTCAGTTCAGTTCAGTTCAGTTCAGTTCAGTTCAGTTCAGTTCAGTTCAGTTCAGTTCAGTTCAGTTCAGTTCAGTTCAGTTCAGTTCAGTTCAGTTCAGTTCAGTTCAGTTCAGTTCAGTTCAGTTCAGTTCAGTTCAGTTCAGTTCAGTTCAGTTCAGTTCAGTTCAGTTCAGTTCAGTTCAGTTCAGTTCAGTTCAGTTCAGTTCAGTTCAGTTCATTTCTGTTACTTGGTCTGTTCAGTTGCTTAAGTTAAAAGTTAAGTCTATTGCCTGAGTTAATTATGTTGTGTTGACCTCTTTTATGGGCCCAGTTTGCAAGTTCTTTAACTTGTTTGAGAAAAATTAAAACTTCATTTTTGGATGAATCTTCTGTTGTCCTCCTTGGCCGCCCGATCCCTCACACGCCCCCACATGTAGAGATGGCCAAATCGACGCTTCGTGAAGCTCTGACCAACTCCGACACAACTGAGCCGGGATCGGCACTGTGCTCGAATCATTTCAGCTAGAAACAGGGACATCTGCTGGTTGTCAGAAATTAAAACATCCAAGCGCCCATGCTGTCATATACGACGGAGTATTAGGGTCACCGGAAAAAAAAAAAAAGTAATATTACGACTTTTAATCTCGTAGATATACAACTTTAAATCTCGTAAATTTACGAGAAAAAAGTCGTAACTGCTAAATTATGAGAATAAAGTCGTATATTTATGACTTTAAAAGTCATAGGTTAAATTTACAACTTTTAAAGTCGTAAATTTATGAGAAAAAAACGTGTAAATCTACGGGATTTAAAGTCGTAATTTAATGATAAAAGAACCAAAGTTGTCTGTTTATCAGAGCCGTGCTTGAAGATGAAAGACGTGGAGAATCTGGTGTAGATTATGTCCAGATCGATGTTAAAAGCAAAGAAATTCTGAACCTTTTGGAGATTCAAACTCAAATTATTTCCGGGTTCGGTAGTGCGTGTGTTGTCTTGCGTATCTTCAAGTAAGCAAAAGAGGCGCTATTATTGTGTTAAACAGACTTTTTATTAACAGTCTCTTCATACTGCTGCACTGTGCATGACTAGCGCTCATCTGCTTGCTTACTACTTGCCGTGCACCGAACATGTGACCAGTCGCTTGGCCTTCTGGGTAATGCAGTTATTAAACAGATAACTTCAAACACAACAGTGCGTGAGTGTTTATATGTAAAATAAAGAGCTCAGAGATACACGTTCATCAGGATCGTCACTTTATTACATCTTTCATTTCCTTTCTCCACCTTACGTCATGTCTCTGTCATGCTCAGAAACCAAAAGAGAACGTAAACAGAGCTCCGGACGCCTCCTTCCCCAAATGAAACGTCCCGTCTCAACACAAAACAACATTGAGAAATGACAACGTTAGCACAAGAACATTGAAAATTCCAAAAACTGGTCCTCTTCAGACGGAAGCATCACAGAGTTGGAGGAGATCTGGTCTGTCAGAGGAAGAAATGACTGAAGTGGACAGCTGGAGGATATGGACCGCTTCATAAACGGGATCTGCAGAGATCCTGCAAGCAGCATCAACCAATAAAACATTAATACACTGTAAATCAAATAAAGGAACTTCCAAATATTTGAAATATTTTAAACATTCAGTTTACCTGATGAAATCCAAGACGCTTTTCACAGTTTGGTTGGTCTGCTTCAGTTCACCGCATAAATTCGCTGGAATGTAGACTCCCCTCGATTTTAATAAAGTTATGAGAAAAAAGTCGTAAATCTACGAGATTAAAACTCATACATTTACGAGATTTAAAGTCGTATATCTACGAGATTAAAAGTCGTAATATTACTTTTTTTTTTTTTTCGGTGACCCTAATACTCCGTCGTAGTCATAAACTCATGCAGAACTCATGAAACAATCTTATTGTCAGCCTTCAAAATTAATTCGACAATTTTTCTTTTTATTTTGTTGCTTGTTAATTTTAGGTAGCACCTATTACAGTGGCTATCAAATAAATAAAGGGAAGAAAATACAAGACAGTTAAAAAAGAAAATAAATTAATGAATAAAAGGTGCCAAATTTGACCCCGGAAGTTCTCCAGGGTTAAAGCTTAGGCGATTTTTATTGTTTATTAAATGCATGATCAATGCATGTGTAATTACAATTGTATCTGATAGATAGTTTGACAAATGTGTTTGATAGCAATAAGGGCATTATATGTAGGCTGATGCTTGTGCAACATTTTTACTTCCATAAAAATAAATGACTTGATGTTTTTTATTAAAGATTTTTATTTAAGAAAAGAATCTTTTCAACAGTGTTTGGCTTCAATCTGCTTCTCTTTTGGCTCACTACCTCTCCAGCTTTGGAGAAGACCTGTTCACATGGCACAGATGTTGCAGGCATGTGGAGATATTTTTTGACCAGACGGTATAGTTGGGGGTAGATAGTTGAGCGGGCCTCCCAGTAAGTGAGTGGGTCTTCTCCTCTGGAGAGGTAGGGCTCAGACATGTACCGTTGCACTTCCACTGTTGCCGTACAGTTTTGTGTTTTTTGAGTTGCACCTGAAAGGAAAGACACAATTCAGCCATTTTCACAAAAGAACAACATTACTCTTGTAATACTTACCAACTCGGCTGTCCCACAGTTCCCACAGGTTGTCCTCAGCTCCTGTCCCAGTCTCAGGTTGTTCCAGTGCAGATGACTAAGGAGGATCATGACATCAAATTTCACATTCATGTAAATTAAATAAAGACACAATGAACCCATATTACCTGTGATGTTGATGGCTCAGCTCCCTCCACTCTTGCAGCATGTGCACATTCAGCTGTGAGTTTGTTCACAGCTGAATGTGCATGGCTTTGATTTCCAAAACCTAAAGTCTTGAAACGAGGGTCCAGGAGAGTAGACATGGCGAGAACTCGAATTGTTTCCACATTGCACCTTGTGGACAGCAGGTGTTGGAGATTTTGGCAAAGCATGACAGCAGTCTCAGTTTTCAGTCCCGTTGTCTTGGATGTCAGCTTGTATTGAACCATTCTAATGATAGGGATGACCTTTGATCCTGATCCGCAGATAACTCTGTGGTGGCTTGTTGAAATGGTGCAAGCACTCCCAGACATTCATGAATGCAGTCATATTCCATGGATGAGAGGGGAGTTATGTCTGTTTTTAGGGACGCCAAAGCTGCATTGACCGATTCACGTTCCTCAAATAATCTTTGTAGCATCAAGTATGTTGAGTTCCATCGAGTTTCGACTTCCTGCAGCAGTTTGTGGCACGCCATTTGCAGGTTCCTTTGTACTTCTGTCAGTTTATCTTTTGCCTTCACACTGGTCTTAAAGAAAGTGAATATTTTGCGAGCCCTCAATCTTACGTCACTGAGGAAAGGAGTTTGTTCCAGACAATGAGGTTTAAACTGTGTACGAAACATGGAATATGCCTCACATTTAACAACTTAGCACACAAAATCATGTTGCTTGCATTGTCAGTAATTAAACAGTGCACTTTTTGCCTCAAACCCCATGAATGCAGTTGCAGCTCCATAGCATCCCTCAAATTTTCTGCTGTGTGTAAAATGTCCTACGCCTAGCAAAAAACTCGCAAGCTCCATTTTCTCATTTATGAAGTGGCAAGTGATGCCAAGATAAGAGTCCATGTTGACAGATGTCCACATGTCAGCAGTCACACTAATGGCCTCGACCTTCTCCAGCTCTTTTGCTGACTTAATTTTGGCATCTTCATATTTTTGGTCAACCATGGATTTTAAAGCCTGGCGAAAAGGCAGAACATATGAGGGGTCAAGCTTCTGGACAAAGGCCCTGAAGCCTTTGTCGTCCACCACACTGAAAGGCTGCGCATCCAATACAACCATGTTCACAAGTGCTTCATCCAACTCAGCTTGCCGGCCTTAAAAAACAACACTTAGGAGTTAATGTCTAATACTGTGTCTGTGCTCCAACACATTTTATTAAGCATACCTTGTTGGACTGTTGGTACAGCAGCTGCTGCACTGGTTGTTGGTGTGGCAGGCAAGACCTCTGGGTGTACAGCCCGCAAATGACGCAGCATTGAAGAGGTGTTGCTGCTGTACGTCAGCTCCTGATCACAAATCAGAGACTTGACTCTTCTGGGACTTATTAAATCAAAGTGCTCCCAAGTAATAGACCGAGCTCTTTTTGGCACTGGCCTTTCCTCCATATTCATATAAATGAATATTATATCTATATATCTAATATTTTTGCTTGTATATATGTTTACAATGTATATATGATGTGTGTATGTGTTAATAAATGTTGCTAATATAATATGCACTGAATATTCACTTTACAACTAAACTAAATTAATTTAAGATAAGCTAATCTATAGTATAATAATGTCAACTATTCTAATCTACACTAAACTGAAGTAACCTGAATTAATAATAACTAAACTCTATACTAAGAATAACAAGCCAAATATAAACTAAACCTAAATCTATACAAGAGCACTTGAATACACAATTGCCATCAATCATATTCTCCACTTCTCCATAAACCCACACTGACAACAATGTTTGGTTCATTATAAAGCCTGTGTAAAGGGGGCCGCACCCATTCTGTTCAAATTTCGCGCCATACAGCCTGACCAGTGAGAGACACTCGATGCGCTCGACACGTGGTGTGACGCAACGAGGCCTCGGTTCCACCGATCACGTGATGTGCAGTCTACCCGAAACGCTACTGAGCGACACTTCCGGTTAAAAGAGATCGATGCCGTGTCGAGCTGGACATCTCTACCCACATGCCACCAGTTTGTCAAATCTTGCATTTGTCTTTGTTGTTTCTTCTCACTCAGGAAATATTAACATATTTGAATTTGAATCTATTTTCATTCCTTACTATTTCCCTTTAGGAGTAGCGGCGTTGCTGGAGCCTGTGCCGCCCACTGTTGGAGACAGGTGGGGGACACCCTGGACAGGTCGCCAGTCTGTCAGGGGCCACAGGTTTATGAGCGAGTGCTGCTGTCACAATACTGAGCATCATCATCCTCATCGTCATCATCATGAAGACTGAGAACGCCACGGAAACGGATCAAATAATGATCAGAGAGGGTCTTTAAAGTCAATCCTGAACCACAGTTTCAGTGAGCAGGTTGGATCAAATTAATCCCTTAGAGGAACAGATCAGATGTGTTGGACACTGAGAGGAGGAACAGTGGGGATGCTGAGGTCTTCCCACACGACACTCCGAGTCTTGCAGTGATGCATGGGGGGGGTGTTACCTTTCTGTTTCCAGGTGAATCAGCTAAATCTGGACCTTTGTATGGAGGCCTGTTAGGGACAAAGCTGGACGGCATCGCTGAGAAAACGCTTGTGATAGATGAACTGCATCAGAGAAGATTAAAAGAGATTCTGAACTTTAAACTCCAAAGTGAAGAAGATGATTTGTCTGTTGACCTGAAAAAATAAACATGAAATCAGTTTATTTACTAAAGAAATGTTTGAAACAATCTATGGACAGGCCTTTATGTCTACGTGAGTTCCTATTCAAATAAGTCAAAACCAAATATGACTGTAAACGGTTCACTGATCAAAAGGAAGAACGCCACAAATCTGCTGTCAGACTAGCCCAGGGGTCGGCGACCTCGGGCACGCGTGCCGCAGCTGACGCGCGTGCCACAGCTGACGCGCGTGCCGCGGCTGACGCGTGGAGGGAAAGACAGCGGCACGCCGGGTGAGACAATCAGCACTTTTGTCTTTAGTTTATGTTTTTGGATTAGTACAGAGTGAACATCTCTTCACACAAGGATCTTTGATTCTCCATGACGTCACTAGGAAAGGATCCAATCACGCAGCGCTATGACTGTGACTCCGCCCACCATATAAATACTTTGTAGTTTCACACAACGTACATCACCCTCCGTGTCAGCCTTCATGACCGTGATTGAAATTAATGCACAACGAAGGAAAAAAAGGTTCCAGCAGTGAAAGAGACAAACTATAATAATTCCTGTGACTGTTGAGATGAAGGTGTGGAGATATCAGCGCGTCTGTGGATGAACGTGAGCGCGTGCTTTTTTATGTTCATGTTTTTGTCGTCGCTGACATTAATGAAGTTCTGGTTCCACATGCAGATCTTTTGTATCTGTATTTGCTGGTTTAGTCTGTGTTTCTATTCACGGGCTCCTCTTCACGGACCGGTTCCGGTACAGCATGCAGCCTCGCAGCTGTAGTGGACCTGTTACTGTCTGGTTCTGTGGTGATGATCTATGATGGTATGTGACGGTATGATGGTGTGGGCCCATATGAAAGACAGACTGAGATGAAAACAGGAACAATCTCAGCGGCAGTGACGACTCCTCTCTGAAAGGTCTGGACCGGATGGAGAACCAGGAGGATGTATTCTCTGCAGTTCTCCTCTGCAGCCTCTAAGGGGCGCTACAATCCTACAATCACTCAATAGTCTCCATCTGACCTCCGCTCTGCATCCTCCTTCATCCATCAGCCTACTCTTTCCTGGTTCCTTCCTCAGCATCCCTCCTCTGCACCTCCTTCTGCTCCCCTGATCTCCAGACGCCCTGCAGCTCCTCGCTACTCCCTCATGATTCCTGCTTCTCCTCTGAGCACAGGAGCTTACAGGACCTCTTCTCTGTGGTATCTCTGGGTTCTGCTGGTTCTGAAGAGGAGCAGAGTTTTGTTGTTTCGTCCAGAACCAGCACATGGAACCGGATCTGGACCGGAACTTCGGGGGGGGGGGATTTTGCTGGCACGTGCACAGTGAGCGGGAAAGTGTTCGGCTCTCAAGGTACAATTTTCTATAAATCAAAAATACTTAACAGCCGTTAAAGTAATCTACTGGGGACGTAATGATTCATTTTCATCAACGATTGGATGTTGTGGTTATGGAATCAATTCACTTTCAATTTTGTTCATTTAGAACAGTCATATTTGATCGGATTCATTTACCGAAATATGATCCAGGACGTCTTTAGTCAAATTTCATCAGTGTGACTCAGAGGCAAATTCCTGGTTTTAAAGGTTTAGATGGATTTGATTCTGCCTCTACACAGATCGATCTGGTTGAATTGCAGTGATAGAAATGTATTCATCGATCAAGTCAAATGAATGTTACACTCCTATAATCCACTAAAATGATCTACTAGTTCTTTTTATTTGTCTTAGGCACAGTGTCATGTGTTTGCGAGCTCCTGCTGTACTCCTCCAGTTGGTTGATATGATATGTGAGCATGTTTAGCTTTTATGCAAAAGTATTAAGCAAAGTTTAATGTGTGTTTTAGCAGCCAGAGAGTAAACAAATCTTCAGAGAATTAAGATAAAGTTAAAGCTTCAGATGTGGTCCGTTAATTCAACATGAGATTAAAAAAACAACTAATTTAGAATACTCAAAGAAAGATTAAATTGATTTTGCATCAAATGATAATCTCTGCTGCCAAACAAAGCTAAAGAAAAATGAAAAAGAAGAATGATAGTGTCACCAATTGATATTTACTATTGGAGTAAAGAGTGAGTTTCAGTGTGTGAAATCAAACTTTAATTTCATGCACTTAGCATAGTGTAGCAAAGGTTGGACTAGTGTAATATTTTCTCATAAAACTTGATTAAAGGAAACATTCCCAGAGATAAGTGAGATTTTATTTACTGCCCAATGGAAGTAGCGCCCTCTTGTGGTGGAGCCTCACCCTGATATGATGCCATTTAAGAGTTGTTTCTTAATACACACAAGTATATAGTAAAACACTCAGTAAGTAGTACTTATAAACTTTCATGTGTAATGCGATTATCATTCATTAGGAAAGATTAATCTGTCATAACTCCTTTAAGGTTAAAGAAACACAATGAGTACTTCAATATTAGGAACGACATAAACAATAGTTCTGTAATTTTTTCTTTCTTAGAGAATGTACTATAATTTATATTTACATACATGCGCTGCCACTCTGAACATACGTCTCCCGTCGCTGTCAGCAGTCACCGACAGTGAACGGTCATTCATTACAGTCATGTGAGAGACTCACTAACTGAAGTTCGTTTCGCGCTCAGAGAGAAGAATAGTTACCTCTTCATCGTGATTAGTGAGACCAGTCACTTTAGAAACACATTTCTCAAGTTAGAAACTATAGAAATGATTCCTGGAGGTATAGTCTTAACTACAAAGCTTGCTGTCTCTATTGTGGTTCCATCATTTTACAACGAGGTAAACCGAACTTCTTAAGCTAACTTTTCACCTTACTACTAAAGACTTCAGAAAAACGTAATATTAGTACGCAATCAAATTAAAATGAAAATGTTTATTTTAGAAGATGAATATAGAGGCCAACAACATCTTCCTTTTAGTCCAGTCATATTAAATTTACAACATAATTGCATCCTAAGCTAGTAGGGCTCTGGCCAGCATCGCCCCAAAACTCTTTTGCGTGAGCGGAAACGTTAGCTTCCCGCGAGGCTCTGAGGTGACGTTAGGTTATTACCCGATTATCCGGGTTCTGGGCCTGGTGCCGTTGGTCAATCCGTCCCGGAGCCTCCTTCCCCCGACAAGCCCCCACCCCCAGATGTAGCACTCTTGCTACAGGAGAACAGGGGCTTGGTGGATGAAGGTTCTACCTCCAACTGGACTTTTAGAGATTCTAGGAACTACAAGCAGTCCTGCATTTTGTGAACCAAGTGTTCTGATTGGTTGATCTTTAATATAGGATGGGGCCACACCATTCAGAGCCTTATAGGTTAACAGGATTTAGAACTTGATCCTGGATTCAACTGGATCCAGTGGAGTGAAGCTAACACAGGAGTGATGTGTTCTCTTCTGCTAGTTCCTGCTAACAATCTGGCTGCTGCATTCTGAACAAGATGAACACTTTTTAAAGAACTTTTACAGCATGCTATTAGTAAAGAGTTACAGTAATCCAGTCTAGACGTAACAAATGCATGGATGAGTTTTTCAGCATCACTTTTAGATAACATATTTCTGATCCTAGATATATTGTGAAGGTGAAAGAATGCAGTTCTACAAGCTTGTGATATGTGAGCCTTAAATGATAAATCCTGGTCAAATAAAACCTCCAAGTTTCTAACTGTAGAATTGGAGGAAATATTTACATCATCCAAGGAGATTATCTGATCTGAGAGATCATCTCTCAGGTGTTTAGGGCCAGTATAATGACCTCAGGAGGTCATTAATCATCATCCAGGACTTAATGTCTCTGATGCAGGAACTCAGTTTCTCTAGGTGGTCATTCTGGTCTGGTTTAATGGATAAATACAGCTGCGTATCATCTGCATAACAGTGGAAATTAATGCTATGTTTCCTAATTATGTTTCCTAAGGGCAGCATATAAAGCACGAACAGGATGGGCCCAAGAACTGAGCCCTGAGGAACTCCGTAGCTAACTGGAGTACAATGAGAAGACTGTCCATTTACATGAACGAACTGGTATCTATCAGATCAGATCAGATCCTCTGATCCCTATGTCATGCTCTAGTCTCTGTGGTCGATGGTATCAAAGGCTGCGCTGAGGTCTAACAGGACCAGAATAGAGACTAGTCCTTTATCTGAAGCCAATAACAAGTCATTAGTAACTCTAACCAGTGCAGTTTCAGTGCTATGGTGAGGTCTAAACTAGAGATGTCCCATTCCGATCACATGATTCAACCGAGCTGTGGCTGCTGGTCAGCCTGGCTATAGTAGTAAAGAGAAATCTGGGATTATTTGCATTTTCTGCTATTAAAGTTGAATAGTATTGAGTTCTCGCTCTACGCAGGGATTTTTTATAATTTAAGAGACTACATTTCCCAGCATTCAGAGAGTCTCTGAGCCATTTTCTTTCTAACTTCCGGGTTCCTTGTTTTAGGGAACGAGTTTCAGCATTGAACCACGGTGCTGCTCTGTTCAGAGGAGCAACAACATCCAGTGTTCCCCTGAGGGCTTGCATGGCATCATTCACAAACTGATCATTTTCAGAGGGGGTTAAAGTGTTCTGAGAAGATTCACTAAGCATGTTACTAAACATTGGTTGAACTGCGAGTTTAAATTCAGACACGGAACGGTCAGATAATGTTCGTTTAAGCTCTTTCTTAGTTGTTGGAGCAGTAGCATTTTCTAATATAAACTGAAAGGTAATTAAAAAATGATCTGAAATTATGGGATTAGCATCCATTCTAGAAAATGAACGAATGAACTTTATTCAAATACTTAGTTTTAGAAGCTAATTTTCCCTTACCAGTTCTGGTATCTCCTGTCCGTCCTGGGATAGGATCTCTCCCTCATGAGGGAATCTCTAAGGTTTCTTCGTTTTTCCTGATTCAGGTTTTTTAGGAGTTTTTCCTTACAGAGAGGGAGGGTCTAAGAGCAGATAACCAGATTATTTAGTCTGTTTAGTCTTTAGTGATCTTTCTTTCATGTTTCATGACTATTTTTTGCAACTGTAAAATTACCTGCATGAAGCTCAATGAGGCAAAATTCTTTGTGATTTTGGGCTATATAAATAAAATTGAATTGAAATAGAGAGAGAGAGGAACCAACCAACTGAAGAAATGAAATGAAAATTATCAAAAGAAAAATCACTACCAAAAATTATTACCATCTTTTGGTCAGAATAAACATTCTGGTTCTGGTACTTTTTTAACTTCTTCTTGATAAACATCTTTTTTTCATGAAATTTTTCTTTATTGCAAGTTATTCAAGTTATAAACTGACCAACCAGATGCCTCAGTAAAAGCAGGTGGGGTCTAGTGGCCCCACTGACAGATTCTCCTGAGCCACTTACAGAGGAATGGGTGTGGACTTCTAACAAGCTCACTCTTGATTGATGACAGTGATTGCCCTGAAAACGTCCCTCAGTTGGCCAGGGGTGGGACCTTAGGTAAGACCCTTCACACTACTGTTGTCTGTCCTTCAGGTACAGGGCTTGATACTGTTTAATAGGTCCATTAAACAATTAAAAGGGTCAAAATACCAGGCTGGACCATAATGCTCAGTAGAAACAAGGCTTATGATGACCCCTGAATTCTAACTGGACCTGGACCAGATCCAATGGGGCTAACAGCTGAACCCAAGCAAAAGTGAAAGATTGGCATCCTGAAGTTCCCAGAGTCTGCGAGGCCTGGGGGGAGGTATTATTTACATTAAATGACTTTTAAAATGTAACATATTCAAACCTGAGGCAGATCAAGTCCCTGAGAGGAAAAAATGTAAAAAAAGATTCATTTTTAATTATCTTTAATATATTTCACTTTTCATTTATTTACAAAAACAGTGAATTTGTGACGGAAAATCTTTTAAAATAAGAATAAACCAAATGTGTACAAGAAGCATGAGTCTACCGAGCACAAACATTGATTTACATCATTTGGGCGGGGGTGGGGTTGCCTGCTTTGCATGTTCCTGTTGAGTTTAAAATAAGATTTGAGTGTTTTAGGATGACATTCAAACATTTCCTTTCCACAGAAATCCTCACATATCAACTCATAACCCAGAAAAGCTACATGTTTCCTGACTGTATGTAAACATCAACAGACACCAAAGTGAATGTCATCAGCATAAATGTAATCAGCGTGAACGTCAACAGGGTGAATGTTGTGGGCGAGAATATCGTCGATATGAATATCACTGGTGTGAATGTCGTCAACATGGACGTCATCGGCATGAATGTCGTCGATATGAAAGTCCCTGTCGTTAAATTTCGTCGATATGGACGTCACCGGCGTGAACATTAGCAGTGTGAATGTTGAGCAGCATATTTCAAAAATGGAGGCAAACTGACCTCTGAGACTTTGATAGCTACAGGCATCAGCAGCAGCTGGACGCTGCTTTCAGAATTTCTTTACTTGCGTTTGCATCTAAACAGCTTTATTACAGTGAATGAATGCATACGTTTATATTTGGGTAAACATAGAAGTGCACTCAGATAAAGTCAGAACAAAGACGGCCCACTTGAGGACAAAGACATAGCACAGAAGACCGTAAAGAAAGGCATTTGAACGACAGTAGCTTCTGTTTGTCAGCATCACACATCACAGCAATCAATAACGAGAGGTTGAGCACTTCTCTGAGGATCAAACCTTCCGTGTTCTGTCAGTTCTTGAAGAACAAATAGGTTTGCAACATTGTTGGTTTGAGGTGAAAGTTCTGTAAGGCAGAACTGTCCTTCATCTGTCGGGTGTCCGAGGACGCTGGTGTCCACCATATAAACAGGACAAAAGCCTAAAGACCTGCGCCTCTCTGCCTGTTGTTTTCAGTGGATGCAGTTGACTTTCAGTTTCACTTGATTGGCCAATTTGAATGTCTTGTAGCTTAATCTGATTTTGATTGGTCAATTTTCAAATTCTAAGACTGTTACCAACAAGCATCATGTCATCTGCAAACATCTTCAGACGGAGAACTTCCTCCGTTCTAGGAATGGGGGGGTCATGACAACAGCAACAGACAGCAAAGCAGGCAGGGGGGTGGGGTTGACCGTGTTTTATCTACAGAACGTTCTGATATCGTGGGGGGGGGCAGTTCCACTGCAGTTATGAAGGGGGGGGGTCATCACAGCAGCGTTGTTCACGGGACGACAAACACAATTGTTATTGAGACATCTCTGCACCAGCGAGCCGTTTCACACGGGGAAGTCCTGCTATGTGGCATGCATGCATGACTACGTGCGAATGTCAGGTGATCCGTTTGGGCCGGTTCCCTTCCAGTGATGACCGTGCTTCTTCTGGTTCCCTCAGGGCTTCGGGGCTCTCACTGGGACACAGAAACAGAAGGTTTTAGTCTTCTCCTGAGGCAGCTGGCTGTTACCGACGGAGGAAACCGCGCAGCAATTTATGTCTTTAATGATCAATACCTCTGATGTCTACCTCATGTTACCAGGATTTACCTGAGTCCTGAGTTACACAGGTGATCCTAGAACACCTGAGAGACGTTCATGAAATCTTCATGTTTGTGTCCTGCTGACAACTTTATCAAATTCTTCATCAACAAAGTGTGAAACCTTTATTGTTCCTTTTAGATTCTGAATTTTTAAACCTTTGAATTTTCTTTTCGATTTTCTTTTGAACCTCTGATTTTTGATGACCCAGAAATTTAATGGGAAAAACTCATTTTCCTATCCAGCCAATCAAATCATGAAAATGATGCGACTTCAGCGTCTGCTCCGTCCTAGAGGAGCTTCAGATGGCAGTCGACCCAGCGCTGGTTCTCATCTGCCTCTCGTTATTCATTTTATACTATTGTTTGTTTGACAATCTGATGCTTGTATTACAGTGTTTATAACCGTGGCTAATATGCAGCACCTTTCCCTAGTGGAGCTTTTACTAAACAACAATTAAGGAGTGAAACGAAAAGACAAAGAGTAACACTAAAAACCATTTTAAAACTGTAGAAATTCATTAAGAACCATTAAAAATAAGTAGAAAAATGTACTCAACCCTACTGATATTATACACTTCACAAAGCCAGATAATATTTGATACAATGTGCTCGAGCTGCACTTTAGTTAAAGATTTGATTTTGTTTGGGAGACTGTTCCACAGATTGGCTCCTTTCACTGAGAAAATGGGATTTACAGTTTCCACTTGCAGCTGCTCTTGTTTTTCTGGAAATTTTCTGTCTTTGGACAAATTCAGAGAGTGGTTGATGTGCAAATCCAGCTAAACATTTAAAAGACAGCTTTAAATGGCTGCAGTTAATGAAATTCATCACATTTAAAATCTTGTATTTACTTGGATGATGAGACTATTTTCGGACCCACCTCTGTCTGCTCCGTTCCTCAGGCTCTCCTCTTCTTCAGCTCCATCATCCACTGCAGACAGAACACACCATGAACTCGTGCAGACATCTGAGAACGTGGCGCCTGGCGGGACAAGGCCTCACCCGAGTGCAGCTCCTTCACCAGCGATGACATGGTGTTGGTGATGGAATCAGCAGCGACTAAAAGGTCGTTCCGGAGGTTCCTGGGTACATCTGAGGGTCAAAGGAACCAAATTAAAGAGGTTTATACAACAAGGAGCCATGAAACAGACACACCCACCCTGAGCGAAGGCCTCCAGCACATTCCCCCCCACCCCAGAGAAGCAGTCCTGGGGTGTGTGGGTCGGGGTGGACCCAGCTGAGGTGGAGCGTATGGGCATGGGCATCGAACATCCGGCAACGTGGCTGGGGGAGGAATGGGGGGAGCCTCCAGACTGAGACTGAAACCAGGAAATAAAAACAGGTTTTAGAAGAATCTTTGGAAGGAGAGAGGCTTTCTATCAGCTCCATTTCTGGTTTCTAATTGTTTTATTTGTATTGTAGTGATGCACAATATTGACTGTTTACAACCGATACCTGATAGTTTCCAGCCGGTAATCAACCAATAGTTTTTTACAACTTAAAAAAATAAATGAAGTTGAATTAAGGGGGCTGTGGGTGTGTTCATGGGGGGAGGGGGGGGGGGGTGTGTGCATGAGAGAGAGCTCGTGCCCCCTCCCTTGTAAAGCAGTGAGAGAGAGAAACGGAGAAATGTTCCGTCTGCGCTGTTGTCAGGCCGCTACGGTGGCAGAACCGATGGGGCGGAAACTTTTGGGGAGAGCCGAGAAGCTGTAGCAGAAGTAAACACCGAGTGGTGAGTGAGGAAGCGTCGGCAGTTTAAGACTTTGACTATCAGCCTATTTTAACGACAAATTTTTCTCCAATCGGAATTATCGGCGTGACGTCATAATGTCCAATAATTATCAGTAACCGATAGTCTCCTGCAACCCTACTCGTAAGAACACATTTACAAGAGCTCACAGTTAGGAGTTGCACATCAAGCATTACGCAACACGGATCAGATGGAACTGTTTTCTCTCCAAACTCTGAGCATCGAATCGCTGATTCTGTCCAATTCAACAAAAAGGAAATCCTATTGTGTAAGGTTTAGCAGTTGTGAAAACATGGATGGTGGTCCTTCAAGTGGAGCTGATGAGCTCATTAAATAATGAAACTGAGGAGAACCAACAGAACTGAAATCCGGAAATCTTACAATCCAAAACGCAGCTGATGATCCAAAGAGATATGTGGGTGAGCAGGTGAGACAAACAGAACAGAACAGAACAGAGGTACTTACAGCCTGTTTCTGCTCCTCGTCCTGCTTAGCAAACGGAAGCATGAGGGGACAGCAAGACAAGAAGGGGACAATCACATCTGCAGGTAAACACACCTGTGAGACCACAGTTCCTGTTCTAAGGGGAGCTGATGCAGGATCAGGATTTACCTTCAACAACCTCATGAGACCCTCCAGCTGCACCATCAGCTCCCGCCGGCTCTCCTGCAGCGCCGACATGCGACGCTCCAGCTCGTCTTTCCTGTGCCTGTCAGACGAGAACAGGCGAGAACAGGTGAGAACAGGTGAGAACAGGTGAGAACAGGTGAGAACAGGTGAGAACAGGCGAGAACAGGTCGAGAACAGGCGAGAACAGGCGAGAACAGGTGAGAACAGGCGAGAACAGTGTGTGGAGAACAGGCGAGAACAGGCGAGAACAGGCGAGAACAGGCGAGAACAGGCGAGAACAGGCGAGAAAAGGTGAGAACAGGCGAACAGGCGTGAGAAAGGTGAGAACAGGTAGAACAGGCGAGAACAGGCGAGAACAGGCGAGAACAGGCGAGAAAAGGCGAGAACAGGCGAGAAAGGCGAGAACAGGCGAGAACAGGCGAGAACAGCGAGAAAGGCGAGAACAGGCGAGAACAGGCGAGAACAGGGAGAACAGGCGAGAACAGGCGAGAACAGGCGAGAACAGGCGAGAACAGCGAGAACAGGCGAGAACAGGCGAGAACAGGCGAGAACAGGCGAGAACAGGCGAGAACACAGGCGAGAAAAGGCGAGAACAGGCGAGAACAGGTGAGAACAGGTGAGAACAGGTGAGAACAGGGAGAACAGGCGAGAACAGGGAGAACAGGCGAGAACAGGTGTGAGAACAGGCGAGAACAGGCGAGAACAGGCGAGAACAGGCGAGAAAAGGTGAGAACTGGTGAGAACAGGCGAGAACAGGCGAGAACAGGCGAGAACAGGCGAGAACAGGTGTGAGAACAGGTGAGAACAGGCGAGAACAGGCGAGAACAGGGAGAACAGGCAAGAACAGGCGAGAACAGGCGAGAAAAGGCGAGAAAAGGCGAGAACAGGCGAGAACAGGCGAGAACAGGCGAGAACAGGCGAGAACAGGCGAGAACAGCGAGAACAGGCGAGAACAGGCGAGAACAGGCGAGAAACAGCGAGAACAGGCGAGAACAGGGAGAACAGGCGAGAACAGGCGAGAACAGGCGAGAAAAGGCGAGAACAGGCGAGAACAGGCGAGAACAGGCGAGAACAGGCGAGAACAGGCGAGAACAGGCGAGAACAGGCGAGAACAGGCGAGAACAGGCGAGAACAGGCGAGAAAAGGCGAGAACAGGCGAGAACAGGTGAGAACAGGTGAGAACAGGTGTGAGAACAGGCGAGAACAGGCGAGAACAGGCCGAAGAGAGATCGAGGGAGAAAGGCGAGAAAGGCGAGGGCGAGAACAGGCGAGAACAGGCTAGCGAGAACAGGTGAGAGAACAGGCGAGAACGAGAAGAGAACAGCGAGAACAGGTGAGTGATAGAACAGGCGAGGCGAGAATGCGAGAAGAACAGGCGAGAACAGGTGAGAACAGGCGAGAGAACAGGCGAGAAACAGGCGAGAACAGGCGAGAACAGGCGAGAACAGGCGAGAACAGGCGAGAACAGCGAGAACAGGCGAGAAACAGGTGAAACAGGCGAGAACAGGCGAGACCAGGCGAACAAGCTACGCCGCTCAGGGAGAACGGCGCATCCACACCTCAGCAGTCGGAGCTCGGTCAGGAGGGTGGGGTTCTGCTGCGCCTTCTCCGGCGTGGGCTGCGACGCTTGCTCGTGCTCCAGACGCAGACGCTGGATCTCCTGCAGGATCTCCCTGAAGAACGGGAGAAGATCCAGGAAATGTTCATGGATTCAAAGAAATGTTTATTTCTGTTGGTTTCTTTAAATGTTTGCAAACATTAATTCATGTTTTACATTTATATTTTATGATCTCATAAATAAAAGTAGAAATTCCTCATGTTGGTTTTTCATTGTTTTCTTCTGTAATCAGAAATATCTGCAGATGTTTCATGGGATAAAACCTTCTTTAAAGGTTTCTATTCAGTTTTTTATGTTTACGAATATCAGATTCTCTTGTAGTTTATATTTCACAAAAACGAAATTGTAAAAAACTTAAACCAATGAGTAAAAATGATGTCTTGAAGTGAAACCGCCCAGATTTGACTCACTAAAAACTTCTATCAGAGTAAAATCCGGATGATCTCTCAAACCCTGAAGCTGGTATTTCTTTAGGATCCTGAGCTTCTACCATGGATCTAAGCTGTAAAGACCCGATTCCAGCCTCACAGAACTCCAGTTCAGCTCTCTGAACTAGAAGACCCGATTCTATCTCAATGGTTTGCTGAGATGTTTCTGTTCGGTTCCCGTGTCTCCTGCTGCTCCTCTACAGCTTGATATGAGCAGGAACAGAAGTCTGGTAACTGTTGGGGCCAGACCTCGCCATCACAACATGCAGGTATCGCACCGAGTCTTCACCTGGGAAATAGTCTCCCAGTAGAACCGTGGAGTTCTAGAAACTCCAAAAAGGACAAGTTCTCCGTACTGTTGTTTGGCCTGATTGGAGGCGTGGTCACAACCATGTCCTTTACCAGGATGACCCCCCCCCAGCTCAGCCGTGGGTGTTGGAGAAGACTGTACCTGTTTTTGTTCTCCAGCTCGGCGATCAGCTGTCTCTGCTGTTTGTTAGCATCAAAGTTAAAGCTCAGGTCTGCTGGTGGACACTGCTGCTGAAAAGACAGACCGACAGCAAGCTCCTGAAGCTTTGGTTGATCATTTCTGACGTCAGGACATTCAGTGAATGGGATGATGGGAAGGTAGAAAAACAGAAACTCTGAGATTTTATGAAGTCAAATCTACGGTTCAGAGGAAAATCAAAACAGAGGTGAAGGTGGAACCAAAACAAGGGTTAGCTTGAAACTGGTCAGAGGGTCACAAACACATCAAGTGTGAGATGAGCTCAAGTATTGATGATTTCTAAAAACCTCCATTTAAACCCAAAGAAATGAAATGAATCCTTCATGAAAAACTGACTGCAGAGTTCCCGGCTTCAGCTGCCAGCCGGGCGGCGTATCGCGCGATGAGGCGGTGCTCCTCATCAAGACGGCTGGGACTTTCCAGGATCCTGCAGAAGATCCAACAGATAAGACTGATTTATGGAAGAGAAGCAGCAGGTTGGTCAGATCCACTCTCTTCATCTCTTTTATCATTATAACATTTGTGCTTGAAAGAAAATCAAATCGATATTCCAGAAACTTCTGAAGAAAGCAGCTATCAAAATGAAGAACTGGTGAAACTTCATGAAAAACAAACATTTAACAAAATAATAAACACATTCAGATTTTCATCCACCAGCAACAAGAAATGATTAATCCTGAGAAAGTCCAGATAAACAGAAATAACTACTGCACTGATGATGGACGGTTCAGTACGGGGTCACGGAGGGGGGAAGACAGGAGTACTGGAGAGGTAGATAATATGTTTTCACTCATGTCCAGGACCGGTTCCTAAAAAAACCACAAAAACTGAAGGAAATGACATCATAGACGTCAACTTCCTGAAGGAAACTCCAGTCGCCTGATGATCCTAAATGTCAACAATGGTTTATGGGACGGAGGACGGACGCCTCATCCTTTATGTTCTGCAAAATATGAGATATCAGAAAGTTCCTCTGGTGTCGGATCAGAACCTCAGTCCAGAAGTTTAGTGGATCCTCCAGATCCGGTTCTGGTTCCTCAACAGTGTCTTTCTCTTTCTGACTGTTGGATCATGACCTCTGACCTTTCATGACCTCATGGATGAGTCCTCCTCCAGTTCTTGGACTCTTTGTGATTCATGTAAAGGTTCTCTGTGAACACTTGGCTCCATCAGGATGATGGATCTCTGAGGATCTACCAGGATCTGAGGATCAGAACAGAGAGGTCCTGCTCTCGGCCGGAGTTGTGAGTCATTTGTTTCAAAGCCCGTTTTTGAGGACATTTTTTTGTTTGGATCTCCTTTGTTTTGGATGAGGACTATTCCAACTTCAGGATCTACGAGGAAGAGTTCAACCAGACACATACTGCTGTCCATTGGACAGGTGGTTCCAACCTGTCAAAGCTCCTTTTACTCAAAGAAAATAAAAACAATTTCTTAAACTCTTGGGTCTGCTAAGCTTGGCTGTTCTTTACCCCACATTCTGACAGGATCTGACAGGATCTGAGAGGATCTGACAGGATCTGTCAGGATCTGACAGGATCTGAGAGGATCTGAGAGGATCTGTCAGGATCTCAGAGCTGCAGAAATGTCTGTTTCAGACTCAGACCCGGCAGAGACTTTCTGCTCTGAGCTTCGTGGTAACTGTCAGGTTTTCCTGCAGCAGGTTTGATAAGAACGACCTATAGGAAACCATCAATCATGGGGCGGAGCTAAGATGAGCAGGTGGGGACAGGATCAGATATCACTCTGATGAGGCACTTACACGGTATGAGGGGGTTCCATCGGTCTCTCGGCCTGCTCGGGGAACACGGGATGGGGGGGCTCTCCTATGGGGACGCAGCCCAGAGATTTACTGATGGCGTGGCTCAGCTTTTTGGCCGGTGATTTCTGTGAAGAGACAAATCACAGTCAGGTGGTTCTGGAGGTCGGCTCCAGGTCGGCTCCAGGTCGGCAGAACCGTCTAAAGATTCTAAATCTAAAGATTCTGTTCAGAATCCTTAGAACTCTGTTCCCAAAAAAATGACTTGATGATCTAACCCCTCCCTTCCCAGGCCTGGTCAATCATAAATGATAGTAAAACTCATGGATCTGTTACCATGGCAACCTGCTAATGGTTTCTTTTTCACAATTTGACAAAAACTCTTCATCAGTCTCAGATTCTGCGGTCGTTTGTTCTCCGGTCTTCTTCCAGAAACTGTTGTTCAAAGTCGAGCAAAGGGAAGACTGCAGGTTTGTCCGACTGTCTGTAGGCCAAGATGGGAAGACTAGCGTGTTTATAGACGCAACAATCATCTAGTCACCTGCTGGTGAAATATGACGTTGACATGGCAAGAGAAAATTCACCATCATGGAATCATTGTCTTAGAAAACGTGACCACTTACAGTTCCCAGTAGTTTAGCTTGTCATCAAGAAGGGCTGTCACCAGAATACAAACAAGTTTTTAAATCTTTGAGGATAAGATGTAAAAGAATTGTTCCTGGTTCTACACACTACACTTCCCAGCAGCCCCTGCTGTCATTCCCAGTAGCCCCACAGCAGTTTTCCATCAGCAATCTCTCCCAGCAGTATTCAAGTCTTGTTTGTGCCGCTCTGCCTGCATCCCTGAGTGTTTTGACCCGGCCCGACCTGACCCAACCTGACCTGAATCGACCCGATCCGACCCGACTTGACCTGACCCGATCTGACCTGATTTGACTTGACCTGACCTTACCCGACCTGACTTGACCCGGTCCGACCCGACTTGACCTGACCTGAATTGACCCGATCCGACCTGATTTGACCTTGACCTGACCCGGCCTGACCTGACTCGAACCGACCAGACCTGACCTGATCCAGCCTGATTTGACCTTGACCTGACCTCACCTGACCTGACCTGACCCAACCTGACCTGATTCATCGGTTTCATCTTCGACTATGACCGTTTGCCGCCTGCCCCGACCCTCATCTGGTGTTTGACCTCTGCCTGCCTGACCCGGCTCGCTGTGCTTCACTGCTGTTCTCCAGTCAAACCTGCTGGACTTGGATGAAGCCGTCTGACTGGTTCTGACTGGTCTTTGAAGGACCAAAACACTTTTGAAGTCTTGTTTTATCTTCACTGATGTTGAAAGTGGAAGAAGTCTGATGCAGAAACACTGTTGAAAGCTTTGGAGGTGAAACAAAACCCCCGTAAAACATTGAAGCTCCAAAGAGTTCAGAGGTTCAAACCAAACCTCAAACTGAAAGGATCTTTCTCAATGTGATCAAAGTTACACCGGACGGGGATTGGAGATCCGGCTCGCGCTGGAGAGGCCAGAACTTGACCCAGAACCACACCCAGCGGTCTTCCTCACCCAGGACGAGTGCTCCTTCATCTGGTGCTGGTTGCTGTGGGGCCCGTTGGCGTGGCCGCGCCAGAAGCAGCTCTGACACAGCTGGTAACCGTGGCACTGCTGGCACCGGTACCGGAAACCCATCATGCTCTCGCTCCGGCAGTAAGAGCACTCCACCGGGTGGAAGACTGGAGGTCAGACACAGGAAGAGTTCGGGTTTCTGGGAGGTTCCTGCTCAGACTCCATCTCCACAGATCTGAAACCTTCAAAAGGGTTCCATCACTGCTGCCAGCAGAAACATCAGAGAAACGAGCTTCTGTCAGTCGGTCATGAAACTAGCAGGACTTCAGTTTGGGAAGAGGTTAGTCTGTGAATCAACTAGGGCTGTAACGAGTGTCCGAGTATCCGAGTACTCGCGATCTGCTCCTGAAAATTCGAGTACGAATACTCGTGACGTCCATAATCGCTGATTCCTGATCTTTATAAATATAGTAAATTGTAATAAAATATGATCAAAATATCATCTGAGGACAATATTTTTCCTCTGGAATGCAGATTAATGTTGGATTTTAAGTTTATGAACTAAAACAAAGATGAAAGAGCCGCAGTAGTCACAGGAAGTGAACAAACATCTTCATGACGGTGAAACTTCCGGTTTTCAAACTAGTGAGGCTTTATTCCGTTCAGAAACTGAGACTGAAGTTCTGTTCAGTGACAGAACTTCTGAACAAATGAATCAGCTTTAACACCAGAGCTTTAGCTCCAGTGTTTACATTCATTTGATTATGATAACTCTTCAACAGTTGATGTAATTAACTAAACTCCATCTTATTCTGAAGAAACGCAGCCTCTGCTGCTGAAAGGAGGATGGAAACAACTTCAATCAGATGATTCTGCTGCAGAAAAATATTGAAGAACTTTGAGAATTAAAAAACTGTGGGAACATTTTCAAGTTCTGTTGTTAAATGATCCAAAACAGCAGAGATTTTCCTCCTTTTTTGTTTATATTACTGCTGAACTTAACCAGAAAGCTGACAAAAAAAATGTTTTAATGGAAAATAAACTTTCTTTCTATCTGAATCTTTGTTTCTTTAATCAGTTTTGTTGATTCTGATCTACTGTTGTAAATAAAGACATAAATGTTGGTGATTCAATACAAATCATTTCAATTCTCCTCCATCTAGTAAATATTTACATAGCAATAAACATGATATTAAAAAGTAAGAATCGTGGTTCGATTCGTGAATCGTGTCGGATCACCACCTAAACAACGATCCAGCCCTACAGACTGAACAGCAACTACTGACCCGATTAATGAAAATGTTCAGCTGAGAAAACATAGTTTATCATCCAGGAACCAACCAGAACCAACCAGAACCAGCTGATCGTTAGAACCAACAGAACTGCTGGTTCTGGATGGGAGCAATGTTTGGCAGCAGAAAGATGGATGAACAGATGGATGAACGGATGGATGAACGGATGGATGAACGGAAGGACAGAGAGATTTTTATTTTCATTGTGTCCCAGTTAACCTTATTAATTTAGATTTGAACATTAGCTAGACTGAGTTTACTATAATGTTAACATCCATCCATCATCCATCATCCATCCATCCATCCATCATCCATCCTCCACCTATACATCCAACCATCGTCCATCCATCCATTATCCATCCATCCATCATCCATCTATCATCCATCATCCATCCATCCATCCATCATCCATCATCCATCCATCCATCCATCATCCATCCATCCATCCATCCTTCCATCATCCATCATCCATCCATCCATCATCCATCCATCCATCCATCATCCATCCATCCATCCATCCAACCATCATCCATCCACTCACTGACACAGACAGAAATATCCAGTATGAATTCTGTTCTTGGATTTCAGAACCAGAAGAACTCATTCACAGATAAAAGATCCAAACTCCACCTAGAAAGATCCGGCTGGGATTTGAACCGGGCCTTTTTTGGAGGCAATAACTTACCATTTTCAACGTTGGCGAGTCTGTGCATCAGCGGAAGCCACACGAGACACTGAGGGGGGGGGTCTGCCATGAGCACATCCAAAAACGTGTTCAGCAGGATCTTCTTCTGGTGTCAAACACAAACATGAGTGTATTCCTTCTCAGAATAAAGACGTTTTTACTGCTAAGCGTCCCACCTGCTGCGGAAAACACATTCTCAGAGAATGTTCCGTGTATCCAAAAGACGGACCCTCGAACACGGCGGTGGGGAGCTTCAGCACCTCCCTGAGCAGCTGGTCAAACTTAGCAAACACCATCAGTCCACTGGAGTCGGAGATCTGAGAAAAAATGTCTGAAACCAGCAGACAGGTGTGTCCGACAGCGCCCCCTGCTGTCAGTTTTATTGGAACGGCTGGACTCAAAAACAACCAGAACATAATCAAACTGGATTCAAAAACAACCAGAACATAATCAAACTGGATTCAAAAACAACCAGAACATGATCAAACTGGACTCAAAAACAACCAGAACATAATCAAACTGGACTCAAAAACAACCAGAACATAATCAAACTGGACTCAAAAACAACCAGAACATAATCAAACTGGACTCAAAAACAACCAGAACATAATCAAACTGGACTCAAAACAACCAGAACATGATCAAACTGGACTCAAAAACAACCAGAACATAATCAAACTGGATTCAAAAACAACCAGAACATGATCAAACTGGACTCAAAAACAACCAGAACATAATCAAACTGGACTCAAAAACAACCAGAACATGATCAAACTGGACTCAAAAACAACCAGAACATAATCAAACTGGATTCAAAAACAACCAGAACATGATCAAACTGGACTCAAAAACAACCAGAACATAATCAAACTGGACTCAAAACAACCAGAACATGATCAAACTGGACTCAAAAACAACCAGAACATAATCAAACTGGACTCAAAAACAACCAGAACATAATCAAACTGGACTCAAAAACAACCAGAACATAATCAAACTGGATTCAAAAACAACCAGAACATGATCAAACTGGACTCAAAAACACCAGAACATAATAACAGAACATCAAAAAACAACCAGAACATAATCAAACTGGACTCAAAAACAACCAGAACATAATCAAACTGGACTCAAAAACAACCAGAACATAATCAAACTGGACTCAAAACAACCAGAACATGATCAAACTGGACTCAAAAACAACCAGAACATAATCAAACTGGATTCAAAAACAACCAGAACATGATCAAACTGGACTCAAAAACAACCAGAACATAATCAAACTGGACTCAAAAACAACCAGAACATAATCAAACTGGACTTACAGCGAAGTTTGTCCACAATTTTCCCTCCACACATGGTGGCCAGCATGGTCTTCATGGAGAACACGGTCAGCTTCCCAGGACTGTCACTGACCAGAAGATCCAGAACATCTTTGAACTTTGACCTCACAGGTTTTAAACTTTTATTTATTTTCATTCTTAACAAAAACAAAAAGAGTCTTTAGAAGTCAGATAACTTTTACTGTACAGAAGAATAAAATAAGAATATTCCATAATAATAATGTGAAGACAAGAGAGTCCGAACTATTCACAGAGCAGAACAGAACGGAACGGAATGGAATGGAACAGTATAGAATAGAATAGAATAGAACAGAACAGAATGGAACGGAACACAACAGTATAGAACAGTAAAGAATAGAACAGAGCAGAATGGAACGGAACGGAACAGGACAGAACAGAGCAGAACAGTATAGAACAGTATAGAATAGAACCGTATAGAATAGAATAGAATAGAGTGTAATGGAATGGAACAGAACAGTAAAGAACAGTATAGAATAGAATAGAATAGAATAGAATAGAATAGAATAGAATAGAATAGAATAGAATAGATTGGAATGGAATAGAATAGAATAGAATAGAATAGAATAGAATAGAATAGAATAGAATAGAATAGAATAGAATAGAATAGAATAGAATGGAATAGAATAGAATAGATTGGAATGGAACGGAAAAGAACAGTATAGAACAGTATAGAACAGCATAGAATAGAATAGATTGGAATGGAATAGAATAGAATAGAATAGAATAGAATAGAATAGAATAGAATAGAATAGAATAGATTGGAATGGAACAGAATAGAATAGAATAGATTGGAATGGAATAGAATAGAATAGAATAGAATAGAATAGAATAGAATAGAATAGAATAGAATAGAATAGAATAGAATAGAACAGAACAGAATAGTTCCTGTGTTTGTGTTGAAGGGGAGTCATGGCGTCTTGATTTCATGCTTTTTGAACGGACGGTGAAACATTTCTGTCTAGATGTCATAATTCAACTTCAACACAACGTCACCAGTAACAACCAGAAGAAGATCTGGATCAGAGAGCGGATCTGGTTCTGGTAACTGTGTGAAAGTTGGCCTCAAACTGTCGACGGCTGGTTCTCCAGGTGTCCGCCCGTACCTGTCGTATGTGGCCACCATGAAGTTCAGCAGCAGGCCGATGGACTGCTCCACGTTGATCTGGTGGGTGGTGGGCAGACGCTTGTTGAGCTGGTAGTAGATGGAGGACAGGATGGTCTCCAGTCGCGACACGTTGATCTCGGCGCCGTGCTCCAGCGCGTTGAGGCCGTTGTCCCGAAAGGCTTCGATCATGTTCCACACGTCCACCAGGTGAACTAGGAGAAAACTGTGAGTTCCTGCTCAGACCGTCGCTAACGGAAGACAGAAGGTCAGGGCTTACGATTGCAGCGCTTCTGCACGAAACGCAGTTTGCACGCCGTCCTGTAGGTGGAGAGTCTGATGACATCAAAGTTTTGAGCTCCTGAAAAACAGGAATGAACAAAAACTCTCTGTGGATCTGTGAAGAAAACAGTTCTTAGATCCTGAAGAAAGACAATTACTGTTCCAGTTCAAGCCCGACGTTTACATCAGCCGACTCAGCCTTTATTTCTTCATCACAGACAGAAAGATGATTGGTTCATTCGGTCTCAAAATGCAGCAGATGAAGATTTCAGGATTTATTCAACCAGAACTTTGTTCTGATCAGCCGTGGCTGTGAACGTTTCTAGTCTCTTTGATCCATCAACAACCTCTGTATCCAGAATCCTCTTCACTTTCATGCCGCTCATTTTCCTGGAGACACGCCCACCTTTCCACCTGCTAGCTCCTCCCCCGCCACAGCAGCTGCAGCTCATCCCGCTGATAACCTGCTCCGATCAGGGATCGATTCAGCCCGGTCGCTCCTGCTTCAGGAATCCGTTCTCTGCCTGCTTACCTTCTGTCTTCACGCTCCGTGTCTTGACGCTCCGTGTCTTCGCGCTCCGTGTCTTCGCGCTCCGTGTCTTCGCGCTCCGTGTCTTCACGCTCCGTGTCTTGACGCTCCGTGTCTTGACGCTCTGTGTCTTCGCGCTCCGTGTCTTCGCGCTCCGTGTCTTCACGCTCCGTGTCTTGACGCTCCGTGTCTTCGCGCTCCGTGCCTTCGCGCTCCGTGTCTTGACACTCCGTGTCTTCGCGCTCCGTGTCTTCACGCTCCGTGTCTTCACGCTCCGTGTCTTCACGCTCCGTGTCTTCACGCTCCGTGTCTTCACGCCGAGTCCATTCAGCAGGGATTGGTTTCCTGCATCCACAACCCTGCAGGTCCTGTCCAAAGATCTCAGTGTCACGGATGACCTCCTCTCCTCGGCTCTCTGACGGCGTCCTCATCTGCAGAACCTCCTTACTGCGTCCTACCTGCTTCCATCATCAATGAATTCATTGAATTTTGATCCACTCTGGGTCTGTCATCTTTGGGTGGACGACACCTTCAAACCAGTTCGGATTCGTGGCGCTGTTTCCACCACTTGTTGCTCCTTTTCCTCCAGCGTCCTTTCTGCTGATGCCATTCTCAGATCCATTCAGGATCAGAATTAAATGTGGTGCAGATTACACCTGAGCACAGGTGTCAGCTCACCTTTGCACTAATAGAACAGGTGACAGAATGAAAGACTTTGTCTGTTTGAATGATGAAGTCTGTTAGCTGCAGCTGCAGTTGTATTGTGGACAGTTTGACTAGTTAAACTGTGGAGAATAGTTCAACCAACAGGTGTGTGTGTGGACAGGCCCCGCCCATTCTAGTTGACTATTTAGACCTGGTTGTTTTAGGATGTTGCTTCTCTCTGTCACCATCTTGGTTTTTCCTCTAAACCCCCCCTCTTTTACCCCCCCCCTCTTCTTCTTTTCCAACAAAACGAAAACAAACATAATAAATATAAATAAAGTATGAAATACAACAGGAGTTTATGAAGTATAAACCCCTGTTGTGACAGTAAAATCTCCCCACTCTAGAGACAAGTTAAGGGTATTTACCGTCTTTGGCGTATGCCCCCGCAGGAAGTTTAAAAACTTTTATGTAGAGTAAGATATTTAAGGTTTAAGTTGATTTAATCTGGAATAATACTTCCACCTTTTTATTGTTTAGAATTATGTTAAAAAGTTAAAGATTTTAAAATCTAGTTTCAGAAATGTTCGTGTTCGGATCGGAACCTCAGGGGTGTTTTGGATTTTGGCCCCATGTGAGATTGAGTTTGACGCCGCTGATGTAAAGAAAAGTAGTCCGGTCAGACCGGAAGTATCCTGGAGACGGGATAGGGATAGAAATACGGGAACGGAGAGGGAAGAACGTCTGAGGATCTGTGAAGAAGACTCACTCATCTCCATGAAGAGCTGACGCTTCTCCACCGCCGCCTTGGAGCGCCGGCCGCCCTCCTCAATCATCCTGCAACACAAACACACAACTATGACACAACACAAACACACAACACATGTTGAAAAGAGAAATCCAGAAGTTCTCCAGGAAAACACCTTCAGTGTTTTGGGTTCTTCAGACGGGTTTTCTTCTCTCTGAGGATCTGAACGTCATTTTCTAGAAACTTCCAAAGGTCGCCATTGGACGGCCGATCCACAACCTACAGAGGAGAGAAAGCCCACTCTGGATCAGATCCAGATCCTGATGTTCTGCTGACAGCATGCTGAAGTCCAGTGCTGTTCTGATGAGCTTCTGTCCACCTTCATAAAGACCAGAACTTCTTTCTGGATCGGACCTGAGCGGCGATTGTATCATGGTGGACTCGGGAACGAGACCCAAAGATATTTAAACTCCTCCCCCTGAGGCAGGAGCACTCTAACGCATCCTTGATTCTGGACAAAGAGGGTTCGGGTCTGACTGCAGCAGGACTGGAGTCACAGGTCTCCCCACGGACCGGGTCGGGTCCGGTCCAAAGGGAGGGGATCCTGTTCCCTGGTTGTTGTGTTTTGCTGGACGTTCCGGTTGATTCCACTTTCTGAACCGGCGTGTCACCAGGATGCTGGAGCCTATACGGTAACTATCAGGTGAGGGTGGGGTTCACTTGTGATTTTCTATCTGAAATCCTGTATTTGATCTCAGTATCATGAAGATTAAATCCAGATTAACTCTGGATCAACTCGCAGCTTTGAGTTCTGAGCCTTCAGCACCGTTTGACGGTCCAACACTGACCCAACAAACAACCGATGAGGCGGAGCAAGAGGCGGAGCAAGAGGAGGAGCAAGAGGAGGAGCAAGAAGACGAGCAAGAGGAGGAGCAAGAGGAGGAGCAAGAGGTGGAGCAAGAGGCGGAGCAAGAGGCTGTTACGACCCCGGTCTTCCCCTCTTCCAGGCCTGTGTGTCTTTGTGTATGTTTTCCCCTTGTTTCTTACAGGTCCTGGTTGAGTTGGAGTCTCCACCCTCTGGGCGGACCTGGCCAGTCCCACAGAGGGCATAAAAGCTGCTGGGAGTTATGATGTCTCCCTCTCCCACCTGGCAGAAGCTTTCCCAACCAGCTTCAGCTTTAGCTTTAGTTATGTTAAAATAAATCTTTGGTTACGCTTTACCCAGTCTCCCTCTTGTTTGTCATGACTTTTATTCGAGCCGGTCGTGACAAGGCGGAGCAAGAGGAGGAGCAAGAGGAGGAGATAGAGGCGGAGCAAGAGGAGGAGCAAGAGGCGGAGCAAGAGGAGGAGCAAGAGGAGGAGGAGCAAGAGGCGGAGCAAGAGGCGGAGCAAGAGGAGGAGCAAGAGGTGGAGCAAGAGGTGGAGCAAGAGGAGGAGCAAGAGGAGGAGCAAGAGGAGGAGCAAGAGGTGGAGCAAGAGGCGGAGCAAGAGGCGGAGCAAGAGGAGGAGCAAGAGGAGGAGATAGAGGCGGAGCAAGAGGAGGAGCAAGAGGCGGAGCAAGAGGAGGAGCAAGAGGAGGAGCAAGAGGAGGAGGAGCAAGAGGCGGAGCAAGAGGCGGAGCAAGAGGAGGAGCAAGAGGTGGAGCAAGAGGTGGAGCAAGAGGAGGAGCAAGAGGAGGAGCAAGAGGAGGAGCAAGAGGTGGAGCAAGAGGCGGAGCAAGAGGCGGAGCAAGAGGAGGAGCAAGAGGAGGAGATAGAGGCGGAGCAAGAGGAGGAGCAAGAGGCGGAGCAAGAGGAGGAGCAAGAGGAGGAGCAAGAGGAGGAGGAGCAAGAGGCGGAGCAAGAGGCGGAGCAAGAGGCGGAGCAAGAGGAGGAGCAAGAGGCGGAGCAAGAGGAGGAGCAAGAGGAGGAGCAAGAGGAGGAGGAGCAAGAGGCGGAGCAAGAGGCAGAGCAAGAGGAGGAGCAAGAGGAGGAGCAAGAGGCGGAGCAAGAGGAGGAGCAAGAGGAGGAGCAAGAGGAGGAGCAAGGAGGAGCAAGAGGAGGAGAGACGGAGATGTTGAGGTTCTCTGTGGGAGGATCAGGATCAAAATAGATCAGGACTGGATCAAAATAAGCATGATTGGATCAGGAGGAGGTGCAGGAGGAGGTGCAGGAGGAGGGAGATTCAAACTCTCACAGTGATGCTGATTGCTGTTTAGGTCATTGTTTTCAGAGCCCCCCCTCCCCCCCCACTGATCGAACGTCACGTGACAATCACGTTAGTGAAGAGCACCATCGTTTGCTTGAAAGATCCTTTTTTGAAAAAAAATTTTTTTTTTTTTTTTTTTGGGGGGGGACACCCGGCATGTTCGTTCTATGACGTCACAGGACTGACTCTCTACTACTTGATAATTCTCTCTTCCCCCCCCCCCACCCCCCCCCCCCCCCAGCTGCAGCGCACCGCGGTGTTCTTCACGGTGGGGGCCAGCATCCTCTGGGTGGGGGCTCTGTGACACCGCAGAACGGAGGAGTGAGCGCGCGCAGCCGCGGCGGGATCACGGTGTTTCCGCTGGGGGGTGGGGGTTGGGGGGCTCCATGCAGAACCGTTAGAATCTACATGTTCCGGCCTTAGAGGCGGGGCGGGGCGGGGGGGCTCTTACCTGGTCGATTCCGGTCTACAGCTGGGGGGGCATCAGGAAGCCGGACGCGGGGGGGCTCCCGCCCACTGCAGCTGAGCCAGCCGACACACGCACGAGCGCGCCGCTTCCGCGCGGCAGCATCACTCGCTGGTCCCGCATCGAGAGCTCCGGCGCTGTGCGCATGCGCACGACTGGGTGGCAGGAGGCGACCACATCTACCACAATGCACCGCGCTGCATCCTTTATAAAACACGTTTGGATCGTTTTTTTAAAAAAAGAAAACAAAACTTTAAAAAGTGATTAAAAATTATTCTAATAACGGTGGAAAAATATAAATATACTTTAGTATTTGAATATAACTTTAATGTAATTACCTGCGATAATGTTAGTGTGCATGCTGTAAGCTGAATGTGGCCTGAAAAAACTGAAATTAATAGTTCAAATCTCTGAAGCTGATACTTGAAAAAGCTGAAGATGCAGAAATTGTTTTTCTAGTGGTTGAAAAACACTGAAGATGATAGAAAGCTAAAAATATGACCGAACTGCCAAATTAGCTGAAAAAGCTGGTGAAAGGTCTAACTTAGCAATGGAAAGAAGAACTGGTGAAGATAAAAATACATCCAAAACTACGTAGATAACGCTCAAATACATAAACTTGTGGACTAGCAAATCATTGTTTTTAAGAACAGAGAACTAATAACTTCTTAAAAAAAAATAATATCTGAGTAGCCTCTATGCATTTAATCCTAGAAGTAATTAAAAACCCCTGTTGTATCATGCTAACTTTATTTTTTAATTATGTTGTATCTTTTTCTTTTTCGGACGGAACAATGGTGGGGGGGGGGGGGGGTAAAAGAGTGGGGTTAAGAGAACAAAGAAATTAACAGAGTAGTAACATCCTATAAAACCAGGTCTAAATAACAATCTGGAATGGGCGGGGCTGTCTACACACACACTCAGTTACACACATAACCTTTTGGCTAGAATAATCTTTACCTTTAAAGTTGTCAAAAATGTACACAATACCACTGCAGCTCACACACAATCATAGAAGCTGACACAAATAAAGCCTTTCATTCCATCACACATTCTGTTAGTGCGAGGTGAGCTGACACTGTGCTCAGGTGAGTGTTTGTTTTGCTGATGTGAGTTTGATGGAATGTATACAAGGAGAGAGAGCCCGCCATCCCACGCCAAAGGCCCCCCACCGGGCGGCAGCAGCAGCACGGCCCCCAACACCCGCCAGGAGCCATGGAGAGAACCAGTCAGCCGCAGAAGCCAGACACCCAGACCAGGGCACGCGGGACCGCCGCAGAGGCCCCCCACACCGAGAGCCGGAAGGCACGGGAGCACAGAGAGCGGGACCCCGCCCAGCCAGAGCAGCAATCCCCCCACCACACCAGAGGCCAACACAAGGCCCCACACCCAGAGAGCCCCCCAACCCCAGAGGAGTAGCACCACCACCCAGCAGTGCCGAGCATCCCCCGCCCCACCCAGGCACGAGCCAGAGCTCCCCCAGGATGACCCGCTTCTATGCTCCAGACGTCCGCCCGCGCCCCCCGCAGGAGGTCCAGGGGCGAGCCAGCATAAATGCCGATATAGTAAAAAGAAGAAAACAAATAAAAAACTAGAATTATACCAATATAACAGCTAAAAGGCAGAAAACGCTAAAAAAAACCCAGGAAGTGTAAGAACAACCAGAGGAGCTCTGATATTAGCAGCTAAAATCTGGATGAATCCCAAATAAGTTTGAAATAACCTTAAATTTATATCACTCAGTTTAAGAAATACCTGCTTTTGTAAGATCTGTTCCGTGGTCGTCATGGCAACGAGCAGACGGAGGGAGCCGCAGGTCTGCGTCCTGCTTTCACATTGAGAATACATGACAGAAGCTCATATCTCCTGAACCGTTCTCCTCAGAGTAACAGTTAAAACACCGTCAGAATCCAGAGGGATCAGACTACATCTACTGCGATTTTCATGTTTTTGTGCTGAAATATACACAAGTACTCGTAAGTTAAAAACGAAGTACCTCAAAAACTCGTCTCCACCAAAAATGCATTGGGCTTAATGGGAGAAAATCTTTGTATCATTCGTTCATTCACCCTGTAGGAGTTAGCAACAGCTAGCTTGTCAAAGTAGCAAACTCACATCGTCAGAGACGTGTGACAGAAAAACTATAATATAACAGATTCTTACCTGGAACGGATGTATTTTCATGTCCTTGGGTCTCAGATTTTCCCTTTACGGTCACAAACACTAATAAAACGATCCATTTCCCTTAAAGAAAGACGGTTACTGTCCGAGTAATGCAGCTGTTTTCACAATAAGAATCTGTGCAGAACACTTCCGGGTGACCCCGTGTCAGAAACCAAACTAAACCAAATCAAACGCCCGTTATCTGATTTTCGTTTTGGTGCGCAAAACAAAAAAACGAAAAAAGGTTTGTTTTTCGTTTTTTTCATATCCGATTTTCAATTGAAAAACGAACGATACACGGATTGGAGAAATCCTCAAGTTTTGCTGATATTTGGGGCTGCTGTAAGAAAACTACACGGCTCAGGATCTTCAAAGCCAGGAAAAACGTCTACGTTTTGATGTCCAAAGGTTTTCTGTGGCTGAGTTTGAGCAGGTTGAACACTTGACGTCTTTTCTTCCTCTGCTCCACATTGGATCTCTGTCACTGAAAAATGACTCAGACATGACACGTCCACTTTAAACAGCCATATGTTTAAAACTATAAGAAGTTTTAGAAATAAAAATACAAGTTCAAGAGTCTGCTGAAGATGCCCCCCCACTACAATAAACCAATCGTTCTTGACTCAGCATCGTTTATAGGGTTCAGTAAAATGCATTTACATTCAGACGTGAACAGACACACACGGGACATTTAAGACACGGCGAACCGTGATCCTGCTTTAAATGCAGCAGGGGTGGCCTCAGTGGGGGGGGGTTGGCGTGGAGTCTGGCTCTGCACCGGAGAACCTCGTTCACCCAAAGGCCGAAATCTGCAAGAAACCAGGAGATCTCTGGTTCACCACGATTTATTTTAGGGTTCAAGAAGTGATCAAATGTAGAAAACACAACAACAGAGAAGACACAATCACATGATCTGTCAATCATACACAGGTATGTGTGCTGCTGCAGAAAAAGAGAGTAAATACCCTGCTAACAAGGAAAATAGTATTCTTATAAAATATATTAATTAAAATATATTACTTTGATTAACTGGTTTAAGAATTAAAAAATGATTTTAGTTTTGAAGAAACTTTGGCCTTTTACCCTTAGAACGCTGCAATGAAAGAAAAGGGTCTTTACGTGTCTTTACGTGTCTTTACATGTCATTTAAAGTCACGAGGAAGTGCTCTAGAACAGGGTTGCTGGCTTCGTTTCCTACAAACATTAAAGTGATTTCATATTTGGAATCCTCCAATCATTACAGCTGATTTGTGGTTCAGTGTCGAGCAGGGGGCGGGGTTTCATCTGCATTGGTTATTCTTCGTCGTCACGTCTTTCAGACGAATATAAAGCGCGTCAAAGAGTTTCAAGGTCATGGTGGCCGTTAGCTGGACGGGTTTCCATTAGAACAACTTTCTATGTAAATAACTTCATGTTCGGTCCAAACGGATGAAAATGCTGAAGGCAGCCATCGCCAGCCGCCGCCATCTGTCATCAACGGCGCTGTCTGTGTCTTTCAGACACGTAATCCAGATCTGATCTCTGAAAGATTTCACCTTGAGTTGCAGCAAGCAGACTTATGACTGTCAGCATCATAATCGGAGCAACGCAGGGAGGGGGGGGGGTCTGAAAGAACGGGGCGGGGTTAACAAAAGTGGAGTCCTCCCAGCCCCACCCAAGCCAGAGGCTGCAGCACTGTTAGCATGCTAGTAGCATTAGCATCACTACAGGTCAACAGAAGAACCAAACCAGCTCGACAAAGAACCACAAATCTAGAACCCATAAGAGACGGGGGCAGAAGATCCTGAAGGTCCAGCTATAGAACCGCGGTTCTGTCCCGGCAGGACGTGAGTCCGGAGGTCCGAGTGCAGCAGTGCGTCCTGAACCGGCGTTCACCGACAGTGATTGTCTCACAATAAAAATCTAGTTTTATTTTAAAAAGTGTCATCAAAGCTGATTATCATCTCCGCGATTTTACTTTAGTTAGAAACTTCTGTCTAAAAACATACGAAAAAATAGATCTGAGTGCAAACAGCTCCGCCCAAAGGGAGGCCGGGGGCGGTCCCAGACCCTGGGGGGGCGGTCCCAGACCCTGGGGGGGCGGTCCCAGACCCTGGGGGGAAGGTCCCGGACCCTCGTGGGTCCAGTGTGGGGGCCGGCGTGAATGTCATCGCACCACCAGGCAGGACACGCAGAGGCGGGAGGGGCTGATGCAGTCGTGGTGGCAGAAGGCCCCGCACCCCCGGCACACAATCATGGCTTTCAACCGACAGTAGCATTGGGACGGGACCTCCTCTGCGGCCCCGCCCTCGCTGAAGGCCGGTTGGGGCTCGGTCTGAGAGGAGGCAGGTATGGTGGTGACGGTGACGGAGAAGGACATGACGCTGCCGTGCATGGCCCCCGCCCCGGGCTCTGCTGGGGAGGGGCTTCCTGCAGAGATGTGGGGGACGGACTTACTGATGGCGCCCCGGTAACACGACAGAGAGTCCTCCAGGCTTCTGTGGATCTGGCGGGTGTGGTCTGTGGGGGGGGGGCGTCTGCGCAGCTGGACGTTTTTGTCTTTGGTGGTGTCGTCCCCCCCCACACCCATGTCTGCCGCTCGAGGCTCAGTCTTTAGACTGGAGGGGGGCAGGAGACGCTCCTCCTCCTCAGGTGGCAGTTCTGGGCCCCCCTCCTGCTCCGTTTTCACCAGAACACTTCCCCCTTTGTCGTCCCTTTTCAGACACTCAAGCTTGTTTGGGGGGGGCGAGTGCAGCAGCCTCCTGCACTCGCCGCCGCGGCCGTATGTGGACACGTTCAGCAGGTAGTGCCCCGTCATGGCTGGCCGGGGTACCCGCTTACGGCCCAGGAAGCCACAGGTGACCTTTGACAGCTCTTGGGGGTGTCCTGACAGCGACAGCTGCCACAGCTTGTGCTGCGGGGGGGGCGGCTGCACTGTTCTCTGCATCAGAGTCTGCAGGATCTGCTCCTGAGTCTCTTTGTTGGGGAGCTCGCGGTGGAGTCTGGAGCCCGGCCCGGGCCCCACCTGCTTCTCCATCGTGAGCTCTGGAGTGGGCGGAGCCTTGGTGCAGGGGGGCAGGTTTGTGGTCCGTGCGTCACCTCTGGACAGCGGTTTGGGCAGGATCTGCTCTAAGGGAACGTCTTTGCCCTGCAGCAGCTGAGTCACCAGAGGGTTGTTGGCGGGGATGCAGGAGCTGCTCCGGACACACGGTCGATGTCCCGGGACCTCCTTGACAGCATCGGAGGAGGACGCCTGCACCTCCTCTGAGACTCTTCCAACCTCTCCTGGAGGACAGACTCCATGATTTTGGGCAGGCCGGCTCAGCTGGGAGGTCTGGAGTTGGGTCGTTGAGTCCAGGGGTCTCGGAGGGACAGAGCTGGAAAACCGGCCCGTTGCTGGAAGCTTAGACGGCTCCTGGGGGGAGGAGGGGATGGAGCGCGGCTGATGAGTGCTGCCCCACCCCGGCCCGGGGCCAGACCCGGCTCCTCTTGACAACCCGGCCGCTGCCGCTCGCTGCGCTCGTGCGAGCTGAGCTTTGGCTTTGATGTCAGCCAGTGTCCGCGCTCCAGTCCGGGCCGGGCTGCCGAAGGGGGGGCTCCCTCCACCGGTCGACACGGGAAGAATCCGGGACACCGGAATCTGGAAGAGACGAGATGGACAGGAAATGACATCTGATGCACAAGAAGTCGTTTCTGACGGACGCTCTGCTGCGTTTCTGACAGACGCTCTGCTACGTTTCTGACAGACGCTCTGCTACATTTCTGACGGACGCTCTGCTACGTTTCTGACAGACGCTCTGCTGCGTTTCTGACAGACGCTCTGCTACGTTTCTGACAGACGCTCTGCTACATTTCTGACGGACGCTCTGCTACGTTTCTGACAGACGCTCTGCTACGTTTCTGACGGACGCTCTGCTACGTTTCTGACGGACGCTCTGCTACGTTTCTGACAGACGCTCTGCTATGTTTCTGACAGACGCTCTGCTACGTTTCTGACAGACGCTCTGCTGCGTTTCTGACGGACGCTCTATGTTTCTGACGGACGCTCTGCTACGTTTCTGACAGACGCTCTGCTGCGTTTCTGACTGACGCTCTGCTATGTTTCTGACAGACGCTCTGCTACGTTTCTGACGGACGCTCTGCTTTGTTTCTGACGGACGCTCTGCTATGTTTCTGACGGACGCTCTACTTTGTTTCTGACGGACGCTCTGCTACGTTTCTGACAGACGCTCTGCTACGTTTCTGACAGACGCTCTGCTACGTTTCTGACGGACGCTCTGCTATGTTTCTGACAGACGCTCTACTTTGTTTCTGACGGACGCTCTGCTACGTTTCTGACAGACGCTCTGCTACGTTTCTGACAGACGCTCTGCTACGTTTCTGACGGACGCTCTGCTATGTTTCTGACAGACGCTCTGCTACGTTTCTGACGGACGCTCTGCTTTGTTTCTGACGGACGCTCTGCTATGTTTCTGACGGACGCTCTACTTTGTTTCTGACAGACGCTCTGCTACATTTCTGACGGACGCTCTATGTTTCTGACGGATGCTCTACTTTGTTTCTGACAGACGCTCTGCTACATTTCTGACGGACGCTCTGCTTTGTTTCTGACGGACGCTCTGCTACGTTTCTGACAGACGCTCTGCTACGTTTCTGACAGACGCTCTGCTACGTTTCTGACGGACGCTCTGCTACGTTTCTGACGGACGCTCTGCTACGTTTCTGACAGACGCTCTGCTACGTTTCTGACAGACGCTCTGCTACGTTTCTGACAGACGCTCTGCTACGTTTCTGACGGACGCTCTGCTTTGTTTCTGACGGACGCTCTGCTATGTTTCTGACGGACGCTCTACTTTGTTTCTGACAGACGCTCTGCTACATTTCTGACGGACGCTCTATGTTTCTGACGGATGCTCTACTTTGTTTCTGACAGACGCTCTGCTACATTTCTGACGGACGCTCTGCTACATTTCTGACAGACGCTCTGCTACGTTTCTGACGGACGCTCTGCTACGTTTCTGACGGACGCTCTGCTACGTTTCTGACGGACGCTCTGCTACGTTTCTGACGGACGCTCTGCTACGTTTCTGACGGACGCTCTGCTACGTTTCTGACAGACGCTCTGCTACGTTTCTGACAGACGCTCTGCTACGTTTCTGACAGACGCTCTGCTACGTTTCTGATGGACGCTCTGCTACATTTCTGACGGACGCTCTATGTTTCTGACGGACGCTCTACTTTGTTTCTGACGGACGCTCTGCTACGTTTCTGACAGACGCTCTGCTATGTTTCTGACAGACGCTCTGCTACGTTTCTGACGGACGCTCTATGTTTCTGACGGACGCTCTACTTTGTTTCTGACAGACGCTCTGCTACATTTCTGACGGACGCTCTATGTTTCTGACGGACGCTCTACTTTGTTTCTGACAGACGCTCTGCTTTGTTTCTGAGAGATGCTCTGCTACATTTCTGACGGACGCTCTATGTTTCTGACGGACGCTCTGCTACGTTTCTGACAGACGCTCTGCTATGTTTCTGACGGACGCTCTACTTTGTTTCTGACAGACGCTCTGCTACATTTCTGACGGACGCTCTGCTACGTTTCTGACAGACGCTCTGCTACATTTCTGACAGACGCTCTGCTACATTTCTGACAGACGCTCTGCTACGTTTCTGACAGACGCTCTGCTACGTTTCTGACGGACGCTCTGCTATGTTTCTGACAGACGCTCTGCTGCGTTTCTGACGGACGCTCTGCTACGTTTCTGACAGACGCTCTGCTACGTTTCTGACGGACGCTCTGCTACGTTTCTGACAGACGCTCTGCTACATTTCTGACGGATTACATTTTCTGGGACAGACGCTCTGTTTCTACTATTTCTGACAGACGCTCTGCCTACGTTTCTGACAGACGCTCTGCTACGTTTCTGACAGACGCTCTGCTACGTTTCTGACGGACGCTCTTGCTACGTTTCTGACGGACGCCTCTTGCTACATTTCTGGAACAGGACGCTCTGCTACGTTTCTGACAGACGCTCTGCTACGTTTCTGACAGACGCTCTGCTACGTTTCTGAACGTTTCTGAAGACGCTCTGCTACGTTTCTGACGGACGCGTTTCTGCGCGTTTCTGACGGACGCTCTACTATGTTTCTGATGGATGCCCTACTTTGTTTCTGACGGACGCTCTACCGTTTCTGACGGAGAGGCTGCTGCAGATGCTCCCCTGAGAGCTCCTACCTTCAGAGGAGGAACCCTTTGGTTGGTTGGAGAGGGCGTGGCTGGGCTTGAAGATGCTGGAGATGCAGAAGAAGCTGACGACACAGACGAGAAGCGGGGCCGTTTTTCAGCTCTCAGTCTATTCTCGGCCTCACTGACAGACCTTTTCTTTAGGGCTGGGGAGGGACTGCTGGGTTGGGGGCTAAGGTCCTGGCTGTGAGCTACAGGCAGCTCCTCAGACACCAGAAGATCTTTTTTGAGGTCTGAGCCTGTCTTCAGACTGGCCTCAGTGTCATTTGATTCTTCTTCGTGCTGTGGTTTAAAAAGCTTGGGAGGTGGGCTTAGTTCCCCTGGTTTCCAAAGATCGGCTGAGTCTACGGGTTCAGGTCCAGACAGAGGAGCTGCTGTTTTTGGCTCCTCTGCATGATGAGAGCACTGGGTCTTCATCAGCTTAGATTTGGCCTTCAGAGGGTTGGAGTTGGTTTGGCTGGCATCTTCGGAGTGTTCCTCCTCCTTGCCACCAGCCTGGAACTTCTGACCTAAAGCAGGCCGAGTCAGTGCTTTGGATTCCTGGAAGCTCAACCCTGACCTGCACACAAGAGTTTGAAAGACATTGGTCGGAAGTAACTTGCCTTCATGATCTTTCCTTCATGCAAACAGCTGGAGGAGTGTTGGGGGTTGAGAAGTCCAGCCATTGGTCCATCTACCTAGCAATCAAAGGAGCATGTCCCTAATAATATAAGCGTTTAACAGTTGGTTTAGAAAACAATCAACATCCAGACCAATTCAGGACCGACGTTGAAACGGATCTTCTATGGATCAGACATAACAAGAAAAACCTACTTTTCTCCATAAAAGTTTTCAAAGAATGCTTCCTTCCAGAGCTCCACCTTCTTCTCCTTTTCAGTTTCCTGCCGTAGACGGAGCTGCAGCTCAGGAGTGAACTCCCCTGAAACAGAAGGAAGGTGCGTTCACCTGGAGATTAAGCTGTATGTTAACACTCTTTGAATGTTCTCAGGGACTGACCTTCCCCCAGCCTCTCCTTCCACGCCTGTGCGGCCGAGGCGAAGAACTCGTTGTTGAGAGCTGAGCCTGTAATCTTCAGGAGCCCATCCAGGCAAGCCTGAGGAGAACCAGTATGAATATGACAGTCGCTGCGCCCCTGAAGCAGCAGGAATCTGCTCTAACCTGTCGGTCGACCGCGGGCAGCAGGCGGAGGAGCTTCTGCTGGCAGTCGTGAGGCAGGACGGAGAGGGTGTGCTTGTTGATGATGGCTCTGAGGTTGGTGTTGACCAGGATGGAGTCTGGTGTCTCCACGTCGATCTTACACCTGCTCCGTTTGATCGGCCCTGCAGCAGGCAGTACGAAGGCATTTGTGGGTCTTTAAGCCTTCACAAACATCGTTGTTGTGTCACTCAATTCACATCATTCCAACTTTGTCTACACAGCCCAAAAGGATCTGACGTGGTCAGGTTAGAAAACCACGGAACAAAAAACGTTACAAGATCACAGAACCACAGAAGAAGACGTGACGAGATCATAGAACCACAGAAGAAGACGTGACGAGATCATAGAACCACAGAAGATGACGTGACGAGATCATAGAACCACAGAAGATGACGTGACGAGATCATAGAACCACAGAAGAAGACTTGACGAGATCATAGAACCACAGAAGAAGACGTGACAAGATCATAGAACCACAGAAGAAGACTTGACAAGATCATAGAACCACAGAAGAAGACGTGACGAGATCATAGAACCACAGAAGAAGACTTGACAATATCATAGAACCACAGAAGAAGACGTGACGAGATCATAGAACCACAGAAGAAGACGTGACATGATCATAGAACCACAGAAGATGACTTGACAAGATCATAGAACCACAGAAGATGACTTGATGAGATCATAGAACCACAGAAGAAGACTTGACAATATCATAGAACCACAGAAGAAGACTTGACGAGATCATAGAACCACAGAAGATGACTTGATGAGATCATCGAACAACAGAAGAAGACGTGACGAGATCATAGTACCACAGAAGAAGACGTGACGAGATCATAGAACCACAGAAGAAAACGTGACGAGATCATAGAACCACAGAAGAAAACGTGACGAGATCATAGAACCACAGAAGAAAACGTGACGAGATCATAGAACCACAGAAGAAAACGTGACGAGATCATAGAACCACAGAAGAAGACTTGACAATATCATAGAACCACAGAAGACTTGACAATATCATAGAACCACAGAAGAAGACGTGACGAGATCATAGAACCACAGAAGAAAACGTGACGAGATCATAGAACCACAGAAGAAAACGTGACGAGATCATAGAACCACAGAAGATGACTTGACAAGATCATAGAACCACAGAAGAAGATGTGTCCACACATCACCAACACAAACACAAATACTTTTCGCTTCTAACATTTGTTTCCAGATATACCTGCAGCGAGTCGACTTGAGCTCTGGGAAGTCTTCCTGGGAACGCCGGTGTGGCACAAATCTGCAGAGGAAGGGCACAGACGCTGAAAAACGCAGCAGCAATGTGTTCAACCCAACCAGCAGTTGCCTGGATGCTAATGTCTCGGCAGCCCCCCATCCAGTAAGCATAGCCACCCCCTCTAAGTAACAGCCCCCCCCGTGGCAATCATCATGTGTTGAGGGGGTGTAGGACGTGAGCCCACCAGTCTTTGCTGAGATGTTCTCTGCCATGTCCTTAATGGTCTTCAAGAGCAGTCTGGGGCTGGATACCGCTGCCCCTCCCACCTGTCTGCGCTGGTGTCTCTGCTGCTTCAAGGCCTGGACAAGAACGGACACCAGGACAAGGTCACGGCGAGAAACCTCTCATAACTACTAGAACACAAGAACAGACTCGTGAAGACGAATAAACTTTCCTAACCAGGAGCACCACCCATAGATCGTCAGAACAACGTGAGGTCCGAGGTCATCCAGAGAAAATGCATGTCCTCCTGCTCTCATGAAATCAGGCCAAAGCTGTCATCGTGGCTTCCGGATACGGGTGCCGCCATTTTGGAACCAGATGACAGCGTTTGGTCTGAGTCACGTTTTAGAGGAGCTTGTTTGAGATCATGCAGGCAGTGGTCCGCAAATAACACTCGCTAGCGAGCATTTTCTGCTATTTAACGAGTAAAAGTTAGAGAGTTAGTCTCCACAGGGCGAGTCAGTGTTTGTATCTCATTATTGTGTTTATTAGCTCTCATTTCGTTCATTTTTTGGACTCCACTCCGCGTCCTTCGTCTGCATGAAAGGTAAACAAACGCGCACGAGCCGACTTCTACCAGCAACCCCCGCTGCCGCTGCGTACCTCGCGCGCTTTATTACAATCAATTCTCTGTCCACGCCGAATGTATTAATTTACTGTACACTGTGTTAATTTTAACAATCATCAGATTTGATGCTCGTCGGTCATCAGAAAGTCTGTTGCTGAGTGTGGGAGAAGCTTCCGTCAAAACTTTTCTGGAACTCTTCATGAAGAACGCGGATACCGAGAGATTGATTTATTTTGAAGAGCTGAATAAAAACATCGGTACACATCTCCGTGTCGGAGTTCAGGAGACCTTCCAGTGAGGAGCGGCCGCTGTCGCATTCCTGCACCCAGCTGACAAGAGCTGACATGGGAAGGTAGAAATATGGAAAGCCGCTGGGTTAAAAATCACCAGAAAAACGCGGGTATGGCAGTGCGTCACCTGGACATGTGCTATGGTTAATAATACTTATGTGACATATTTAAATGTTGCCACAGTTAGTTTCAATACAACAAGTAATACCAAACATAATGAAAGTTTAATTTCAAAATTGTAATTTAATTTGTTGGGATAACATATGAAGCATTCCTTTCTCTCTCCAGACATGTACATGTCATCAGAAAATACATGCTTTGTTTATGTTCAAAGTTCAACATTTGTGCATTAATGCTTTTAAGTACTTTTTGTTTTTCAAACATATATTTTTAACTTTTCAAAAAAGTAATTTTAGGTTTTTATCTTCTTTTTTCTTGTTGTTTTTTCACTTTTTACTGATCAAATAAATGATCCAAACTGTGACCTTAAAGCCGTGACACGATCCGAGCCGTGTGTTTTGTGATCCGTTACAATCCTACTAAATACAACAAAAATAATTTGTAGTACATTAATACATTTTTGTTATGTGAACCCTGAAAACATTAGATTGTATTTGTAGACTTAATGCTTTGTTTTTTAATGAACTGAAGAAACAGTTTAGGATCTATTTCATAAACTTTTGAAACTTGAAAGTTTTTGCTTTAATTTTCATTATATATATATATATATATATATATATTATATATAATATTATATATTATATATATATTATATTCTTGGTTATTAAAAACTAGTTGCATAATTTCCATTTTCCATTGGATCTGTTATGCTTAGTGTGATAGGAAATAAATATTTAAATGTAAACAACCTGCTGATGAATTTACAAAGTGTTCAAATATAGTTATTTGGTTTATATCGTGATAAATATCGTTATCGCGCGATATGTCAAAAGCTATATCGTGATATAAAAAATCCCATATCGCCCAGCCCTAAAGTCACATGTCAATCATCATCAAAATGATAAAAAAAAGGGGCAGGTCTAAGCAGGCGGGCGCCTACTTAAGTCAAAGCAGCTGGAAATCTGGTTAGTGCACAGACTGCAAGCCGCATTGATGACAACAAAACAATGCATTGTGGGAAACTGTGTGTTGACAGTTCTTGTAGGTAAACATGATGCTCATCAGATATGACTGGAGCTTAAAGAAGGAACTGTGTGTACTTAGTAACTTTCTCCAAAAAGTGGATCACTGATGTAAAAATAAGATTTATGTTTATTTAAATGGTTGTAGTCACTGAAATCAACACTACTCAGATTACTTTATCATTAAAACCATTTTACTTAAAACATTTAAATATTTTATGTTTTCTACTGATAACTATTTTGGTTTTAATATTAAACATCAGGCATGGTGTGGATCGTCGCTTAGGTGCTGATCCGAATGCTACGTTTTAATATGTTTATTGTGTCTGTCGTTTTACTGGACATATAAACATTGAAATTATTTGTATTAAATCTCCATCATTTATACCGTTATTTAGAACAGGAGATCAGAATCAACAAAACTGATAAAACACAAAGATTTTAAATGTTTTTGCCAACCTTCTGGTTAAGTTCAGCAGTAACACGAACATCAAATCATAAACATCACTGTTGTTTTGGATCATTTATGTTCTCCACAGTTTTCTAAGCATAATATATTGGTGCAGAGCTCGTATGAAAACCGTTGTTCCTTTCCACTGTAGAATCCGTAGATTCATGTAGAGTTACCATAACCAAAAGAATGCTTTGTTGTTGAGGCTCATTCATTTTTTTCAGAAGTTATATCATTGAGCTGAACTTCAGTCTCAGTTTTTGAACAGGGAAAAGTTCTTGCTAGTCTTACTTTGAAAACCGGAAGCTTCACTGACATGGAGATTTGTTTACTTCTGGTGATGGAAACAATCAGACATGCAGTGGACGATGATGCACATGGAGGATTTGCAGTTATGCAACAAAAGGAACTCATGAGTTACTCAAATATCACAAATCGTCTGTCTTTCTGTGTTTTATTGTTGCCTTAAAAAGTTTTTTTTATTTTTCTGGGACAGCATTAAAAGAATCACAATGATCCCCAGCAGCTGTTTTTCACCCTGAACAGATGATAAAACTACAGACAAATTCAAATGTTTGAACATTCAAGTTTAACAGGATAACAGACACAAAATAGACACACAATTATGTCAATAAAAAAGTGCAATAAACTAAAAAAAACTCCTCAGTTTCTTTAAAATGTTCTTCAAGAAATGAAATTAAAGCTTAAAAAAAACATTTTCTGATTTAAATACTCTGTGAACTTCAAATAGGCAGCATGGTCAGAGTGGTTGAGCTTAACGAACAAGGAAGACGAGTGTTTCAACCGTTTTAAAGCTGACAGGTAACAATATTACCCCCTGTGCTAAATACCCTCTCAGACGGGGTGCTGGTCGCAGGAATACACAAAGAGCGCTCTGTCAGACAGCTAATCCTTGGAAAACTTTTCTGGAGGATTTTCCACCAATGTCGTGGATCCATCTCCCTGTCTGGATCTGGTGGCAGCAGATATTTAAGTAAATAAAAAGGTTGGTGGGATTCCCAGATTTAGTTAGAAAGTATCTTCAGTGGACATTACTTTGTCTTTCATCCGACTATAAATAACCGAAAACCATGCAGAGGGCGGGGCTTTTGGGGCCCGTCTGTTCAACAATGTCGCCGTACCTTCATCTGCGCTCTCGTGGCTCCAGTTTCATTTCTCTTCAGACAGAAGATTCATTTTAAGTGTTATCATTTGCAACACATGCAGATACTAGCTTGTAAATAACGTTCGCCCTAACTTGACGTGGCGCAGTTAACTCAGTGATTGGTATAGGCCTGTGATACTTAGTTCTGATTGGACAAGAGGGAGGGGCTTTCGGGGTTCTCTCTTGTGTCCATTCAAAGTCTATCGCAATAGGCTCATTTTACTACCGTGAAAAAGTTCTATTGCAGTAATGATTGTTATCGTTTTATCGCCCAGCCCTATCTACCAGCAAAGCTAAGAAAATACAAAGAAAAACTAACGTGATAGTACCTATTGATCAAAACACATACGTTACAAAACGTTCAAATAAACATCAAAGACATGATAGCACAGAGCTAAAGGGGGAGAGACATTAAAGGTCGACTGAAGGTTGAGGACAACTTCCTGTTCTCGTTCAGTCTTCAGTTCTCCTCCAAATGACCCTCGTCTACATAGAACTCGAGTTCTCCTCCAAATGACCCTCATCTACATAGAACTTGAGTTCTCCTCCAAATGACCCTCATCTACATAGAACTTGAGTTCTCCTTCAAATGACCCTCATCTACATAGAACTTGAGTTCTCCTTCAAATGACCCTCGTCTACACAGAACTTGAGTTCTCCTCCAACTGACCCTCGTCTACATAGAACTTGAGTTCTCCTCCAAATGACCCTCGTCTACATAGAACTTGAGTTCTCCTTCAAATGACCCTCGTCTACATAGAACTTGAGTTCTCCTCCAAATGACCCTCGTCTACACAGAACTTGAGTTCTCCTCCAACTGACCCTCGTCTACATAGAACTTGAGTTCTCCTCCAAATGACCCTCGTCTACATAGAACTTGAGTTCTCCTCCAAATGACCCTCATCTACATAGAACTTGAGTTCTCCTCCAAATGACCTTCGTCTACATAGGAGGAGAGTATCTGACATAACAGAGCTCCGTCTGATTGGTCAGATGCAAGAAGGGCTTAATTTAAATTGTTAAATTCATCAAGCTGCCATAATATCATTGTTGTATGTGGAAACATTTAAAGTATCCATTCATCACAATAGCTGTGTTTCCATGTGCATAATGTCCAGATCAGATCAAAGATCAGATTAGACTAGAACTGTGATCATAGACCTGTAAAACTTCATCCGATTGTAACAAACGTTTACATGCGACACGCGGTTGATCAGAATAAATCATGTTGACATGCGCAGAACTGTATGAGAAATAATGAGTTCTGTAATAAACAAACAAAGATCATGTATAGAGCGAGATGATCCACTGAGCGTTCTTTCATTCTTATTATTATTATTTTTAAGAGCCTGTTCGCTCATAATTTTCTAAATCTGTTGAGCAATGTTCATCTTGTCTGAACGTAAATATGTGGGACTAAGATCAGCCTTTATTCTGTGTGGATGTGATTAGAAACATGAATTCATGTGGTTTTACACGCTTTCTCTGGACCTTTCGGAGTGCGGAGCGGCAGCTCCACATTCAAAAGTCTCCTCCGCCGGCTCATAACGTCCTGAAGCCGCTCGGAGAGACATTTCTCCTGGGAGACACGGTTTTCCAGAATCCAGCGGATCTCTGGTGCAGAGCAGCCACACACAACCACCCCCCATAATGACACGTTCACTCACGGAGAGCAGCTAATCGGTTCTGTTGGAGCTCCAAAGACTGCTGTAACCTCTATGCATGATGTAAAATGCAGCGCAGTGATGACACATGATCGGAATGTGTGTTAACATGAACCTCGACCGGATCAACAATCCTATAACCACCTGTCCTGATCGGAAAGGAATTTGGACCTGAAAGAGTCTGATCGGGCCAGAGTATTCTGAACGGCGTGTTGGAACCGTCGCTACTGTGATGACGACGAATGTGTGATGTACTCTGCAGGCCTACAAACAACTGTATTTCTCTCTAGAAGTCCATAGAATTTTGGCTTCTTGGAACCAGCAGGTACTTCCTGTTGGGAACACCAGAGGGAGGGGTTGAGCTGTCCAGAGTTTTTATATCTATGGCACCAATCAGAACAAGAACTAGTCTAACAGACTTCAGAACTGAACCGGTGTGGGGGGTGTGGGTGGGTACCTGTCTCAGAGCTTTCTTGCTGTGCTTCTGCGACGGCGAGATGAGCTTCCCGGCTGGGACGGGGGGGGAGAGCAGCGCGGCTGCGGAGACGGGGGCTGCGCCTGCAGCTTGGAGGGGACTGTCGATCAGGAAACACATGACCAGGTATTTTCATAGTGCACGCACACGTAAACAAACACGTAAACAAACACGCACACAATCATCAGAGCTTTTTAACTTCCGCTCTCCTTGGGGTCCAGATGGCTCCAACCACATTTTGTTATGCGATTTCTTCCATGACAAATGTGGACGAAGGGGGACAGGATTTTATGTCTGCCATGGACATTAGTGAAACTCTGAAATCAGTGAAAAAAAAAAAGTTCAGCGCACTGTCCTGTGGTGTCCAGATGACCCCACTTTTAATGTAAACAAGCTAAGGAGAACGGAAGGGTTAAGGAGGAAGTGGTGACGACGGAACGAACAGAAAAACCATTTCCTGTTCAAACCTCGTTCTCCACCAGTAAAGCAGCAGAACCATAAAGGAAGTGCTGCCATTGGCTGAGATTCAGGAGGCCGTTCTGCAGACCGCCGCCGCTGCTGGGGGGAGACCCACCTGCTGCCGCCATGGATCCGGGACGCTCTCACGACATGCTCTGACTGCTGCAGCTTCCTGATACTTGTGGGCGTCACCCCTCCCTGACGCGTCACACTCAAACAGCCAATCAGCTCACGGCAGGAGCAGAGGACACGAGGCGTTCCTGTTTTCCCATCACTGGTCTCTATAGATTACCACGATCTTAATAGTGGACTAAAGTGGATGTAAAGCACATCATAACCATCTTTACCTTAAACGAACTCAAAATAAAGACAAGATGATGGTTATTAAATCTTTCCTGAATCCTGCAGCTTCTGTCCTTCAATAGTTTCTCTATTAAAACAAGATCTAATGAAACAAAGAAGTATTTTACACTGAAAGAGTTTTCTCTAACTGAATCAAATATTAAAAGGTACATTTTTTTGGTGCAGAGCGCTCACAACTTTGTCAAACTTTACTACACTGACTTCATATTATAGAAGGTAACGACTAATCCGCTATTAAATTAGTTGTTGATTATTTTAACAGTTGATTATTGGTTGATTAGTCGACTAATCGTGGCGGCTTCAGGGTTCTTCCTACATAAAGAATTTGGTGATCAAGCGTTCTCAAGCCGCGATCTCTCCGTCATTTGTAACTGCAGTTACACACACTCACCAGTAAGGGCGAGTGGCGCTGTGTCCAAATTAGCGCATGAAACACGCTAAAAGCCATCGGCTTCTGCTCCAACATGATCACCACCGACAGTGAAATCCAGTTTAAATGTAAACAAAAGCAGAATAACAGAAGTTTGAGCGCATTTCTCCATGAAACACACGGATGGTGATGACACCCCAATCCAAAACGGTCAATCCTACGGGTGTAGCGGATCAGGGATAATCCGTGATCCACACGGATCAGTAGCCACGGATCAGCACACACTTGGACCACGGCTCCCCCCCCAACACACACACCACCTCGCGTGCATTATTAAGTACACACCTAATTCAATCCCAGTCAAATTCATGTTCACCGTCTTTGTTAAAGCGTCAAAGTTGCTGCTTGACTGTTCTTCCAAGCGCCACGATTTCACGGCGGGACCCGAAGCTCTCGCCGCGTGTGGGAGGAGCTTCCATCAAAGGCACATCGCGACCTTCGCGGAGAACGCAGGGGATTCTAGATTGGGTTTATTTACTTTGAAGAGCAGAATCAAAGCATGGGTCACGTCTCCGTGTCAGTGAGGAGCAGCGGCTGTCCTGCCAGGGCAGGACAGCCGCTGCTCCGTCTAGAACAGGAGGGTGGTACGGCACGCAAAAGGTGTCATCAATCATTAGGAGAAGAGGGCAGTGCAGCCGCTCACCTGGACATGTCCTACGGATAATAATTATTATTTTAAATATGAAAATGTTCCTGCAGTTTCAATAAATCAGTTCGTTCCACATTTTCTTTGAACAGTTTTATTTAGGATTTAATTTGGGCATTGGGGGATGTGCATTTTTAGATTTGTTCATTTCATTCAGGCTGTTCTCTGTGCAAACGAGTAGAAATGAGTGGATGTTTGTTACCTCTGCGCATCCACCTGCCGGTCCTCAGCTCCCGACAGCTGTTCTCCACGTTTCTGGAGTCGGACAGATTCCCGCCGCTGTCCTCGGAGTCGTCCTCCGACAGCTCCGGCCCGGCCTCGGAGACGTCCTTCTGCAGAGACATCACAGGATTTTCCTGATCTTCATCTTCACATCCAGATTGATGTCAGCTTCTGCTGGAGGAAGTCCAGCAGTCACTTTCAAAAAGCTTAAAGTGAGCATTTAACTCGTTTAAAAAGAACAACAGACTCAGTTTAGCCTGGATTAAACCTCTGTGCTGACATAAACATGTTTACATTAAAGTGGCTCATCTGGACTCATAAGACGGTTAGATAAACTTTTTTTATTTTCTGGCTAGTTAGCATCATTTGCATATAGCATCAGTAGGGGATCATAAACAGCAAACGATAACGGGATAAAAGATGAATTATTTTTGGAGAATTATTTTAGTACCCCCCCCCCCTGTCCAAAATAAATCATTATGAAAACAGTTAAACTTAATATTATTTTTATTGTATTAATTGTTTTATTGAAACTAACTGTGAAGACCTTTAAACACTTTAAATAATAATTGTTCAACTTTGTTGTGCCCGCTTTTCCTGGTGAGTTATGATCCTTTTGTCTTGCCGTACTTTCGTCCCCTGACGACGGAGGACAGTCCGTGTTACGGAGCAGCGGATTTCTCCTGTGTGGGAAAGCTGCTGCTCTTCAGATTCTCTGAACCAGAACAGAGACGTGTACCGACGCTTTCAGTCGGCTCTGAAAATGAAATAAAACTCATACCTATTGATCCTCCATTATGAAGTAGTTTTGAAGGGAGCTCCTCCCACACGCAGCGGGAGCTTCAGGGCCCGTTTCAGGAAGCAGGTTTTGTTGGAACTCTGAGTTTGTGAACTCTGAGTTTAGTAAAACTCTGAGTTTCCATTTTCAGAAAGAGAGATAACTTAAAGCGGGTTAAGCTGAACTCAGAATCAATCACCATGGCAACTGAGTCTGTGAACATAACCTGGTCAGGAGCAGGTTTTCTTCTCTGCGGTCTCCGCCCCTTTTTAAAGTGAAAGATGTTCAAATCTGAGTTCTTCATTAATATTTAGAGAACATTCACATTAGAGACGTCACGTTTCCACCAGCAGAAACCAAAATGACATGTCCATTCATAGAGGATCATATAGAGAGGAGGCTGGATTAATCCAGAGGAAATGTTATTTATGTCGGGAGAAGATTTGGAGGACACGAGTCTATTGATGCAGTTTCTACGATTCAGTTTGATTTGAGAGATATTATAAATAGAGTTTTTCCAGGGATTCATTATTAATAATACAGTTTTCTTTTCCTCATTTTAAACCTTTAATTATGGAAATCCTTACATTTCAAACACCAGGAAGTCGTATAAATGTATCTACTGTGCTGCTCAAGAGACAAACGTTAGATCTTTGTCAGCGGAGACCCGAGTTCGAGTCCCGGTTAAGGAAAGTGTTTTTATGCTAAAAAAAAAGAAAAAAAACCTTTCATTGAATATTTTCTAATTCTGGAGAATTAAATTTAAATAAAAACATTTCTGATCATATTCCAGACAGTTACAGTGACATCCGTGTGTATGTGGGGGTGGGGGTGGGGGGTTGAGGAAAACGGTCATCCATGCGATTACAGAGATTACTGGTTAAATGATTAACAGATCCAGAACCATCCTTTCTTAACCAGTGACTAAATAACCTTCCTGACATTCTTCTTTATTCCTGAATGAACTGATTCAAATGTCGACGTCCGCATGAACTCTGCAGATTCTCTGTTTTACCGCTGCAGCTCTGTTGATCTTTACATCAAAATATACTTGCAGGAACTGGAAGAAGGAAGACCTAAAGCTGTTTGTTCCCGTTGCCATGGTGACTCCTGCTGTCTTTGCTCCATTGATCAGAGCTTTTAATGGTCGAGATGATCTCACCTGATTCTGGTTCTAACAACTCAGAGTTGATTGAATCTAACTTATACAGAGTTTGGAGTCGGTGGACTCTGAGTTCAGGTTTGAACTCTGAATTTGTTGAAGCTGCTTCTTGAGGTGAACAGACTTTAGGATAATCAGCGCTTGTTAAAACAAAGAGGTTCTATGATTGTGTGTGAGCTGCAGTGGTATTGTGTACATTTTTGACAACTTTAAAGGTAAAGATTATTCTAGCCAAAAGGTATGTGTGTAACTGAGTGTGTGTGTAGACAGGCCCCGCCCATTCCAGATTATTTAGACCTGGTTGTTATAGGATGTTATTACCCTCTGTTATCATCTTCTTTTTCTCTAAACCCCACTCTTTTAAACCCCCCCCCTCTTTGTTTCCGTCCGAAAGGAAAAAGATACAACATCATTAAAATAAATGAAGTTTAGTATGAAATACAACAGGGGTTTATACTTAATAAACTCCTGTTGGGACATTAAAATCTGTCCAACACTAGAGGCTCTCAGCTGTATCTGCTTGATCAGCTGTTGGACAGGACAAGTTAAAAAAAAAAAAAAGAGGGGGCGTGTCTTACCTTCAGCGTGTACACGCCCATCCTGCCGGGAACCTTGTAGAAGATGCCCTCCTCGCCGCGGGAGTTGGTGTGCAGCATGGCGTTCAAACATGCTAGTGGCGATGTTCCGCTGGACCAGGAAAAACAACAGATTACATCAGTCTGAAGTAATCGGATTACTCCTCTATCACGGAAAAGCTTCAGTTCTTTGATAAAGTTCTCTGTGCGTCATAAAATAATGTTATCTTGTCCTCTGAACCACACCTGTGACAGGTGAGACGACACGTTCGATGCAGCAAGTCACTGACATGCACAGACAAAAACAGTGATGGGGGGGGGGGGGGGGGGGTCCTTACCTTCTGGATGAACACAGTGACAATGGAGCAAAAAGAAATACACAGCGTTAAAGAGATCAGAGAGGAGACGGGCTCGGCGTGGAGATGTTTACCGCCGCCGCGCTCACCTGATCTCCTTCAGCCGCTCTCTCTGGATCACCTGGAGGATCTCTTTGTGGCTCATCGGCGTGTTGGGGTACTTCTCCAAGACCTGCAGAGCCAACGAGAAACATGTCAGTAAACTGGAACCAGCAGGTTCTGAAGGCCTCTTTGGTTCTGGTGTCAAGTAGGGCTGGGAATGATGCACGATACATGGCTCATGAGATCAATAATATCGCGATACTACAATAATTGGTAAAAATCTTTTTTTTGGGAAAATACACTGCACAGAAAATGAAAGGATTACTTTAAAGAAACCCATTAGATCCATCAGATCACAACATGAAGTTGGATATCTATCCAAATACCAACAGATCAGAGTCTGAGGAACTAAAGGATGCCAAGTCTTTTAATGAAATAATAGTTTTCAGTCTACAGAGACTCAGTTGTGTAGACACCATCAAATCAGAGTGAAATGAAGATGTGGCAGGATAGTCCATTTTCTCCAAAACTTCATTTCTGCAACTCTAAATGCTTTTCAGTATCTTGTGTGCCCCCACGAGCTTGTATGCATGCTTGACAACGTGGTGCATGCTCCTAATGAGACGACCAAATGGTGTCTTGTACAGACACAGGGCCCACTACAGGACGTGGGGCCCTCAGGACACCTTCATGAAGTCTGTTCCTGATTGTTTGGGTAGAGACATTCACACCAGTGGCCCTCTGGAGGTCATTCTGTAGGGCACGAGCAGTGCTCAGCCTGTTCCTCCTTGCACAAAGGAGCAGGTATGGGTCCTGCTGAGGGGTTGAGGACCTTCTACGGCCCTGTCCAGCTCTCCCAGAACAACCAGCAGTCTCCTGAAATCTCCTCCATGTTCTGGAGATTGTGCTGGGAGACACATGAACCTTCTTTCTTGCCCAGCACATTGGATGCCATCCTGGAGAAGTTGGACAACCTGTACAACTTCTGTAAGTTAAGGAATCTCCTCATACTGCCAGTAGAGAGAATTACACAAGAGTGGAAAACCAGCCAAAAAACTTGAAATGACCTCCACATGGAACACCAGTCCTGATTGGAGGGTTTTCTAATTGTTTCCACTGAAGTGCACCTGTTGTTAATTCATGAACACCAATACAGATGAAATTGATGAACGAGGCCCTCAGCTGCTGAACCAACAAGAACATTATCATTCATTCATTCATTTTTCTTAACTGCTTTATCCCTTTCTGGGTTGCGGGGGTGCCGGAGCCTAACCCGCCTGTTGATGGGCGAAGGCGGGGTTGACCCTGGACAGGTCGCCAGTCTGTTGCAGGGCCACATTCACACACTCAGTCACTCTCACATTCACACCTAGGGGCAATTTAGAGTAATCAATTAACCTATGAAGCATGTTTTTTGATGGTGGGAGGAAGGCGGAGTTCCCGGTGAGAACCCACACATGCACAGGAGAACATGCTAACTCCACGCCTGAGGGCCCCACGTCCCTTTTTATAATATTTTTGTAATGACGAAATAGAAACTACTGAGCATCTATTCTTTGAATGTTGTTATTCTAATGCATTTAGTAACGATGTACATGATTGGCTTTTTGCTAAAATTCCATACTTTTTGGGTTCATTTTAGAAAACAAAACTACATAATTTATCTTAAATATTATAATTATCTTGGGAAAATTTTATATACACAAATGCGGATTTATGAAGACCGAACCACCTTTTTTACATTTGATAAAGAACTCTGCTTATTCTTTTCATCAGTAAACCTAATGGAAAATAAACATGCTCTGAAACTTCAAGATATTATATGTGATCTGCAGCTTTTTGATAACCTTAATTTATTGTTCATCATGTCTTTGAAATCAATGTATGCATTTAATTTTATTCTTGTCCTTTTTTGTTTGAAATGTGTTTTTCTAATTTCCTTTGTACACGTTTAATGTGACTGTTCAAATTGTAACCTGTTGAATATTTTGTATGTCTTTTTCATATATTGTAAATTTAAACGTTTGTCAATAAAAAAAAAAAAAGTTAGCAGCTGCTGTTTAGCCACCCCTCATCACAGACTCCTCAGGGGTAACTACTCCTGTTTACCCCTCATCACAGACACCTCTGGGGTAACTACTACTGTTTACCCCTCATCACAGACACCTCAGGGGTAACTACTCCTGTTTACCCCTCATCACAGACTCCTCTGGGGTAACTACTCCTGTTTACCCCTCATCACAGACTCCTCTGGGGTAACTATTACTTTGTGCCCCTCATCACAGACTCCTCTGGGGTAACTACTACTGTTTACCCCTCATCACAGACTCCTCTAGGGTAACTACTACTGTTTACCCCTCATCACAGATTCCTCTGGGGTAACTACTCCTGTTTACCCCTCATCACAGACTCCTCTGGGGTAACTACTACTGTTTACCCCTCATCACAGACTCCTCTAGGGTAACTACTACTGTTTACCCCTCATCACAGACTCCTCTGGGGTAACTATTACTTTGTGCCCCTCATCACAGACTCTTCTGGGGTAACTACTCCTGTTTACCCCTCATCACAGACTCTTCTGGGGTAACTACTTCTGTTTACCCCTCATCACAGATTCCTCTGGGGTAACTATTACTTTGTGCCCCTCATCACAGACTCCTCTGGGGTAACTACTACTGTTTACCCCACATCACAGACTCCTCAGGGGTAACTACTACTGTTTACCCCTCATCACAGACTCCTCTGGGGTAACTACTACTGTTTACCCCTCATCACAGACTCCTCTGGGGTAACTACTTCTTTTTACCCCTCATCACAGACTCCTCTGGGGTAACTACTTCTTTTTGCCCACTCATCACAGACTCCTCTGGGGTAACTACTTCTTTTTGCCCCTCATCACAGACTCCTCAGGGGTAACTACTACTGTTTACCCCTCATCACGGACTCCTGTGGGGTAACTACTACTGTTTACCCCTCATCACAGACTCCTCAGGGGTAACTACTACTGTTTACCCCTCATCACAGACTCTTCTGGGTAACTACTTCTTTTTGCCCCTCATCACAGACTCCTCTGGGGTAACTACTACTGTTTACCCCTCATCACAGACTCTTCTGGGGTAACTACTCCTGTTAACCCCTCATCACAGATTCCTCTGGGGTAACTACTTTTGTTTACCCCTCATCACGGACTCCTCTGGGGTAACTACTCATGTTTACCCCTCATCACAGACTCCTCTGGGGTAACTACTACTGTTTACCCCTCATCACAGACTCCTCTGGGGTAACTACTTCTTTTTACCCCTCATCACAGACTCCTCTGGGGTAACTACTTCTTTTTGCCCCTCATCACAGACTCCTCAGGGGTAACTACTACTGTTTACCCCTCATCACGGACTCCTGTGGGGTAACTACTACTGTTTACCCCTCATCACAGACTCCTCAGGGGTAACTACTACTGTTTACCCCTCATCACAGACTCTTCTGGGGTAACTACTTCTTTTTGCCCCTCATCACAGACTCCTCTGGGGTAACTACTACTGTTTACCCCTCATCACAGACTCTTCTGGGGTAACTACTCCTGTTAACCCCTCATCACAGATTCCTCTGGGGTAACTACTTCTTTTTGCCCCTCATCACAGACTCCTCAGGGGTAACTACTTCTTTTTGCCCACTCATCACAGACTCCTCTGGGGTAACTACTTCTTTTTGCCCCTCATCACAGACTCCTCAGGGGTAACTACTACTGTTTACCCCTCATCACGGACTCCTGTGGGGTAACTACTACTGTTTACCCCTCATCACAGACTCCTCAGGGGTAACTACTACTGTTTACCCCTCATCACAGATTCCTCTGGGGTAACTACTCATGTTTACCCCTCATCACAGACTCCTCTGGGGTAACTACTTCTTTTTGCCCCTCATCACAGACTCCTCTGGGGTAACTACTACTGTTTACCCCTCATCACAGACTCTTCTGGGGTAACTACTCCTGTTAACCCCTCATCACAGATTCCTCTGGGGTAACTACTTTTGTTTACCCCTCATCACGGACTCCTCTGGGGTAACTACTCATGTTTACCCCTCATCACAGACTCCTCTGGGGTAACTACTACTGTTTACCCCTCATCACAGACTCCTCTGGGGTAACTACTTCTTTTTACCTCATCACAGACTCCTCTGGGTAACTACTTCTTTTTGCCCACTCATCACAGACTCCTCTGGGGTAACTACTTCTTTTTGCCCCTCATCACAGACTCCTCAGGGGTAACTACTACTGTTTACCCCTCATCACGGACTCCTGTGGGGTAACTACTACTGTTTACCCCTCATCACAGACTCCTCAGGGGTAACTACTACTGTTTACCCCTCATCACAGACTCTTCTGGGGTAACTACTTCTTTTTGCCCCTCATCACAGACTCCTCTGGGGTAACTACTACTGTTTACCCCTCATCACAGACTCTTCTGGGGTAACTACTCCTGTTAACCCCTCATCACAGATTCCTCTGGGGTAACTACTTTTGTTTACCCCTCATCACGGACTCCTCTGGGGTAACTACTCATGTTTACCCCTCATCACAGACTCCTCTGGGGTAACTACTTCTTTTTACCCCTCATCACAGACTCCTCTGGGGTAACTACTACTGTTTACCCCTCATCACAGACTCCTCTGGGGTAACTACTACTGTTTACCCCTCATCACAGACTCTTCTGGGGTAACTACTCCTGTTAACCCCTCATCACAGATTCCTCTGGGGTAACTACTTTTGTTTACCCCTCATCACAGATTCCTCTGGGGTAACTACTCATGTTTACCCCTCATCACAGACTCCTCTGGGGTAACTACTACTGTTTACCCCTCATCACAGACTCCTCCGGGGTAACTACTCCTGTTAACCCCTCATCACAGACTCCTCCGGGGTAACTACTCCTGTTTACCCCTCATCACAGACTCCTCAGGGGTAACTACTCCTGTTTACCCCTCATCACAGAGTCCTCTGGGGTAACTACTCCTGTCATGGGGTTGTTTCGTTACATGACCTTCAGACAATATGAATATGGAAATGATCAGAAACTTTCTCCTCCATGCTAAACATATTAGCATTGGTAGCTAACACAGCTAGCATCAATCTGGTGAAAATCCAGCATCCGTTTCTAAATGTTGGTCCAAGCTTCTCAGCGATGGAGTTCCGTGGTGACGTAATATTACCTCCAGAGAATCGGTTTCACGGGAGAAATGACGCCATGAACGGGTTACAGCGGCTAATAAACAAACTTGTTGACAGACTTAGCATCAGCTACTCAGCGCGAACCCTGCTAGCCTCCTCAGACCCTCAGAGTTTCCACTCATTGCCCCCGTGGGGGGAACCGTCTTCCCGGTTGGTGTTTGAGCGGACACGCGTGGGGGACTCGCGGACATCGTTCGGCTCCTTCGGCCGCTTGAAGCGTCGCGCCGCGGCCGTAGGCCTCAGGCTGCCTTCATCTTCCCGGGTCATGAACTCACTGACACCGCCGTACATTGAAGCAAACGAGCCGCGGTTGTGCGGAATACCGTTTTGGCGGCTTCCGCCCACGTCCGTCCTTTCTTCCGCTTTTGCCTCTCCCGCATCGTGGTCGTCCCGTGGCGAAGCGGAGTCGAACTCGTCCGCTTCAGGGAAAACCCCGCAACACGAGCCGCTCCAGAGACTCTCCGTGAGCCATGTTTGACGGACCATGAGAAGCCACGTGACCAGAAGAGGCGTGACTGCCCGACCGCGGCCAGACCTCCACAGAAACTCCTCCAGACCTCCACAGAAACTCCTCCAGACCTCCTCAGAAACTCCTCCAGACCTCCACAGAAACTCCTCCAGACCTCCTCAGAAACTCCTCCAGACCTCCACAGAAACTCCTCCAGACCTCCAGAGAAACTCCTCCAGACCTCCAGAGAAACTCCTCCAGACCTCCAGAGAAACTCCTCCAGACCTCCACAGAAACTCCTCCAGACCTCCAGAGAAACTCCTCCAGACCTCCAGAAAAACTCCTCCAGACCTCCACAGACACTCATAGACCTCCAGAGAAACTCCTCCAGTCCTCCACAGAAACTCCTCCAGACCTCCACAGAAACTCCTCCAGACCTCCAGAGAAACTCCTCCAGACCTCCTCAGAAACTCCTCCAGACTTCCTCAGAAACTTCTCCAGACCTCCTCAGAAACTCCTCCAGACCTCCACAGAAACTTCTCCAGACCTCCACAGAAACTCCTCCAGACCTCCAGAGAAACTCCTCCAGACCTCCAGAGAAACTCCTCCAGACCTCCAGAGAAACTCCTCCAGACTTCCTCAGAAACTCCTCCAGACCTCCTCAGAAACTCCTCCAGACCTCCACAGAAACTCCTCCAGACCTCCACAGACACTCATAGACCTCCAGAGAAACTCCTCCAGTCCTCCACAGAATCTCCTCCAGACTTCCTCAGAAACTCCTCCAGACCTCCTCAGAAACTCCTCCAGACCTCCTCAGAAACTCCTCCAGACCTCCACAGAAACTCCTCCAGACCTCCAGAGAAACTCCTCCAGACCTCCAGAGAAACTCCTCCAGACCTCCAGAGAAACTCCTCCAGACCTCCACAGAAACTCCTCCAGACCTCCAGAGAAACTCCTCCAGACCTCCAGAAAAACTCCTCCAGACCTCCACAGACACTCATAGACCTCCAGAGAAACTCCTCCAGTCCTCCACAGAAACTCCTCCAGACCTCCACAGAAACTCCTCCAGACCTCCAGAGAAACTCCTCCAGACCTCCAGAGAAACTCCTCCAGACTTCCTCAGAAACTCCTCCAGACCTCCTCAGAAACTCCTCCAGACCTCCACAGAAACTCCTCCAGACCTCCACAGACACTCATAGACCTCCAGAGAAACTCCTCCAGTCCTCCACAGAAACTCCTCCAGACTTCCTCAGAAACTCCTCCAGACCTCCTCAGAAACTCCTCCAGACCTCCTCAGAAACTCCTCCAGTCCTCCACACGAAACTCCTCCAGACCTCCACAGAAACTCCTCCAGACCTCCACAGAAACTCCTCCAGACCTCCAGACCTCCACAGAAACTCCTCCAGACCTCCAGAGAAACTCCTCCAGACCTCCACAGAAACTCCACCAGACCTCCACAGAAACTCCTCCAGACCTCCAGAGAAACTCCTCCAGACCTCCACAGAAACTCCTCCAGACCTCCACAGAAACTCCTCCAGACCTCCAGAGAAACTCCTCCAGACCTCCTCAGAAACCCCTCCAGACCTCCAGAGAAACTCCTCCAGACCTCCAGAGAAACTCCTCCAGACCTCCAGAGAAACTCCTCCAGACCTCCACAGAAACTCCTCCAGACCTCCAGAGAAACTCCTCCAGACCTCCACAGAAACTCCTCCAGACCTCCACAGAAACTCCTTCAGACCTCCACAGAAACTCCTCCAGACCTCCAGAGAAACTCCTCCAGACCTCCTCAGAAACCCCTCCAGACCTCCAGAGAAACTCCTCCAGACCTCCACAGACACTCATAGACCTCCAGAGAAACTCCTCCAGACCTCCAGAGAAACTCCTCCAGACCTCCAGAGAAACTCCTCCAGACCTCCACAGACACTCATAGACCTTCACAGAAACTCCTCCAGACCTCCAGAGAAACTCCTCCAGACCTCCACAGACACTCATAGACCTTCACAGAAACTCATCCAGACCTCCAGAGAAACTCCTCCAGACCTCCAGAGAAACTCCTCCAGACCTCCTCAGAAACCCCTCCAGACCTCCAGAGAAACTCCTCCAGACCTCCAGAGAAACTCCTCCAGACCTCCAGAGAAACTCCTCCAGACCTCCACAGAAACTCCTCCAGACCTCCAGAGAAACTCCTCCAGACCTCCAGAGAAACTCCTCCAGACCTCCAGAGAAACTCCTCCAGACCTCCACAGACACTCATAGACCTTCACAGAAACTCCTCCAGACCTCCAGAGAAACTCCTCCAGACCTCCACAGACACTCATAGACCTTCACAGAAACTCCTCCAGACCTCCAGAGAAACTCCTCCAGACCTCCACAGACACTCATAGACCTTCACAGAAACTCATCCAGACCTCCAGAGAAACTCCTCCAGACCTCCAGAGAAACTCCTCCAGACCTCCTCAGAAACCCCTCCAGACCTCCAGAGAAACTCCTCCAGACCTCCAGAGAAACTCCTCCAGACCTCCAGAGAAACTCCTCCAGACCTCCAGAGAAACTCCTCCAGACCTCCAGAGAAACTCCTCCAGACCTCCAGAGAAACTCCTCCAGACCTCCACAGACACTCATAGACCTTCACAGAAACTCCTCCAGACCTCCAGAGAAACTCCTCCAGACCTCCACAGACACTCATAGACCTTCACAGAAACTCATCCAGGCCTCCAGAGAAACTCCTCCAGACCTCCAAAGAAACTCCTCCAGACCTCCAGAGAAACTCCTCCAGACCTCCAGAGAAACTCCTCCAGACCTCCACAGACACTCATAGACCTCCAGAGAAACTCCTCCAGACCTCCAGAGAAACTCCTCCAGACCTCCACAGAAACTCTTCCAGACCTCCAAAGAAACTCCTCCAGACCTCCAGAGAAACTCCTCCAGACCTCCAGAGAAACTCCTCCAGACCTCCAGAGAAACTCCTCCAGACCTCCACAGAAACTCTTCCAGACGAGAGACCTCCAGACCTCTCCAGAGAAACTCCTCCAGACCTCCAAGACTCTCCCAGATCTGAGTCCTCCTCCTCTGACCTCTTCCTTCTGTTCTTTTTCCTTTAAACATTTTTGTTTTAATTGAAAATTGAGTTTGAAACTAAATGATTGTGGAATACTGATATCCTCTTTTTATTGAATAGCTTTAATATTTGAAAGAAACTCATTACAACAAACGTTCCAATATTTGGAAACTTTCTTTCATTTTCTCCACCAGAGGGCAGGTCATGTGACTCATGAGGGACTTGAAGCTAGTGGGAGAGTGTAAACTAAATGCACCAACAGTCCCACCCACAGGTCAAAGGTGAATTTCTAATGCATCCCTGGCTGCTGCTCTGCAGACGCCAGAAAACTAAACAGTTTTTGGTTAAAAACAACACGTTTTCATGAAAAGATCACCAGGAACCATCTGACAGCAGATCAACAGATGATCGGAGGGAGACTTCATATGGTCAAGGTGGAGAGGCGTGTTCAAGGAGGTTGGAACAGGTGGAGGAAGGTTCAAGGTGTGATGTAGAAGATGTAGAAGACTGATGCAGAGCTGGACGCAGCAGAGAGGGAGATGCTGAGGTTCTCTGTGGGAGGGATCAGGATGGATCCATCAGAGCATCATGGTGGATGTTCTGATGGATCCATCAGAGCATCCTGGTGGATGTTCTGATGGATCCATCAGAGCATCATGGTGGATGCTCTGGAAGCAGGTGGAGATGTTTGGATACATTACAGAAGGAACTTTGATGATGTTGGTAAATGTTGGAGATACCAGGAGAGAGAAGGAGAACCAAAGAGGAGACTGAAGGAAGGGGTGGAGGATGCAGAGGAGGACAGATGGAGGCGGATAACTGTGGCGCCCCCTAAAGGGAGGAGCAGAAACTCAAAGATGTACTGAAAATAAATACCTGTGCTCACATCATTTGTACATCTAAAGTGAAAAATAGATTTTTAAATATCAGCAATTTTACTCTCGAGGTTTTGTCCAAACATGCACATAACAATAATTTAAAAAAAGAAGCATAAATGTGGTTTATTCTTAATCTCTGATGAGGACGTGAATTTTCCCGCCTGTTTTCAATAGTTGTTGCTTTTATTACATGAAGAAACAGCGGTACTTTCAGGCAGTAAAATGAATCTGCAGGCTCCACCCTTCAGGCCCAGCAGGCCCGTCTGAGCGGAACTGCGCATGCGCAGCCCGAGTCCAGATCCGGAGCCGCGAAATCCAGTCCGGGAATCCGGAGTTCCCGCTCTCGGAGAGTGTTAGCTAGGCTAGTTCAAACCGCGTCCCGCTAACAGCCCCTCCCGCGGTCCCGCCGCCCGTTAAGGCCAGCGTCCAGGCCGCACACCGACTCTTCCTCCACACACTTGCCGTTGACGGAGCCCTCTTTCTGCCCGGACCTCTCCGGCGGCCGCGGATCTTTTCGGACCGACGGAGCTAGCCGCTCCGCGCAGCCAAAATGGCGGACGTGGAGGACGAGAGCAGAACAATAAGAATCGTGGAGCCCGCCCGGGACCCCCTCGGCCCCGGCGCAGCGCCAGAGCCCTCCGACCAGCCCGCGGAGCCGGGAGAGCAGGTACCGGCCGCCGCCGCCGCCGCCGAGCGCAGCGGGGACGGGGACGGGCTGCAGGCGGAGCCCGCTGCGGAGAACGCGCCGGCGGGCTTCGGGGAGCTGGCGGACCTCAGCAACACCACCATCCTGTACGTGCAGCCCGACGGCAGCCTGGTGGAGGGCAGCGGGCTGACGGCCGAGGAGCAGCAGGCGGTTCTGACCCAGCTCAGCAAGCAGCAGGTCGTGCAAGTGACCGACACCGAAGCCGCGCAGTTGCTGCAGCAGAGCCAACTGCTGAAACCGGTCCAGAACACGGCTCTGGATCCGAACCAGCTGCAGCAGGTCATCAACCAGGTCACCAGGGCCCAGAGCCAGGTCCAGGTCTCCCAGCAGAACCAGAACAACGCCTCCCATCAGCTCAAGAGCGTGGCGCAGCAGGTTGCCATGCAGAGCGGCGGTCCGGTTCAGGTACGTTCGGACCTCCGTCTCGGATTTCTGTTTGGTTCCTTTGGATTGAAGGCTTGAAACCTTAATTTAAGTTGGACCTGTGTTCGGAACCGTGGTCTGAGCATAAAAATCTAAGAACAGAGTCCAGAAGTGGGTTTGTTCCGGAGTTTTCCCACCTGGTACCAGACCATTCACGGGTTCCTCTGTTTTTAACATGTGATCTGTGATTCCAGACAGAACCGGTGAGGATCCAGATCCAGGTTCCCTCCAAACCTGCCGCTGTCCCCCAGCAGAAGGTTGTGGGTTCGAGTCCCCAGCAGGTGAAGCTGGCAGCCAGCAACAGCACACAGATCATCCACATCCAGCCGGTGGTCAGTCAGACGGGTCAGCAGTTCTTTCTGCAGCAGAACCCGGGAGACCCGCCCATCCAGCTGCTTCTGCAAAGCCCCGCCCCCGTCGTCGGCTCTCTGCTGCCTTTGGTTCAGAAGCTGACGAGCGCCGGCCCGGTTCCCAGTCAGAAACCGGTAGCGCCGGCCATCCGGGTCGCACCTGCGTCAGCGGTCAAAGCCCCGCCCTGCTCCATCATCAAAGCTCCGCCCTCCGCCTCCATCAGCATCCCCGTTAAACCGCCTCACAACGGTGCCGTGACCTCTGCTGGCAAAGCCCCCGATAAACCGCCCACGGTTCCTGCTGCAGGCCCGGTTCAGATCGCTGCACAGCCCACTGCAAAGCCAGACGTTTTGGCCACTGTTAGAAAGGACAAAGAAAAGGAGAAAAAGGTGAAAAAGAAGGAGAAGAAAGCCGCCAAGGTCCAAACTCGCTCGGGTCGGGTCTCCCGACCCCCCAAGTACAAAGCCAAGGACTACAAGTTCATCAAGACTGAGGACCTGGCAGACAGCCATCAGTCCGACTCTGACGACTACTCTGACATGAGTGTGGAGGACGAGGACGGGGAGGGCTCCCGGAGGAACGGCTCTGCCCCCAACAGTGGCCCCGCCCTCTCCTACAGCCACAAGTCCCGATCCCACCGCTGCCAAACCTGCGACAAGGCTTACATCGGCCAAGGAGGCCTAAACCGGCACTACAAGCTGAACCCGACCCACGGAGAACCCGACCTGAGCAGCAGCATGCCGGTTCCCCCCAACGAAGACGACCAATCAGAGGAGAGGAAGCAGCAGCAGGAGGAGGAGGAAGTGGAGGAGGAGGGGGAGAACGGACCTGCTGCCATGGAAACCAGCAGGGTGAGTACCTTACTGGTTACCGCGGTCACCAGTCAAGACTTTTATCAGTCCAGCCGGTTCGTCTTCAGTTCTGACCGGATCACCAGATGTTCCTTCATCAGCTGGAACTAAACGTTAGCGGAAGTGACCACGGGGGTGTGGTGACTGAGCGTTCATTTACCTTTAGTGGAGAGGTCCAAAAAAATGACCAAAATGGGAGCTGATAAATGATGGCAAACATTTACTCGCCGCGTGGCGACTAACTCTCCAACTTTTACTCATTAGAGAGGAAAAAATGATCGACCCTTCAAAATAAAAGTCTACAGACTTATTCCTGTATTGAGAAAAAGTTCAATCGCCATTTATATCGTGGTTTTATCACCCAGGCTTAGTTTCCATCAAAAGCTTTTCTTAACCTGGTCACTGAGGAGGACCGACACATGGATGAGCCGTGTACGTCTCCGTTAGGGCTGCCACAAACCATTATTTTAATAGTCGACTAATCACCGATTATTTTTTCCGATTAGTCGACTAATCGGGTCATGCACAGACTGGATGTAAAACACACATCTTAATCATTATTAGCTTTAAACTAAAAACTAAATATATCCACACAAGCATTATCTGTGTGAATGCTGTAAGCTGAATTTTGATGCTGAAGCGAGTGACGATAGCGAAGATGCTGAAATTGATAGCTAAAAACACTAAAGCTGATAGCCACTAAAATATTAGCTAAATGCCAAATTAGCCTAAAAAAGAATTAAAAGGCTCAGCTGGCCAAAACTGCTAGCATGTAGCTGACATGTTAACTTAACTCCAAAATAGCCTTAAAAAACTGAAAGAAATCCTAAATTTTTCCAAAATAGCTAGCATGTAGCTTAAATATTAACTAAATTCCAAAACACCCTAAAAACTTTTTTTTCAAAAAGTTTAAGTTAGCCAAAACAGCTAGCATCTAGCTGAAATATTAGCTAAACACCAAATTAGCCAAAAAAACGGAAAAAAGCTTAAATTAACCAGAATAGCTAGCTTGTCGCTGCAATATTAGCTAAACTCCAAATTAGCCTAAAAAATAATTTAAAAGCCTCAGCTAGCCAAAACTGCTAGCATGTAGCTGACATATGAACTTAACTAAAAACTGAAAAAAAATCCAAAATTTTCCAAAATAGCTAGCATGTAGCTTAAATATTAGCTAATCTCCAAAAACCCTAAAAAACTTTTTTTTTAAAAAAAGCTTAAGTTAGTCAAAAATGCTAACATCTAGCTGAAATAATAGCTGAACACCAAGTTAGCCTAAAAAACTGAAAAAAGCCCAAATTGCCTCAGCTAGCCAAAACTGCTAGTATGTAGTTGACATGAGAACTTAACTCAAAAATAGCCTTAAAAAACTGAAGAAAAATCCTAAATTTTCCAAAACAGCTAGCATATAGCTTAAAAATGAGCTAAATTCCAAAACACCCAAAAAACTTTTTTTTAAAAAAGCTTAACTTAGCCAAAACAGTTAGCATCTAGCTGAAATATTAGCTAAACACCAAGTTAGCCAAAAAAACAGAAAAAAGCCTAAATTAACCAGAATAGCTAGCTTGTAGCTGAAATATTAGCTAAACTCCAAAATAGCTTAAACAAACCTTGATAAATGCCAAAATAGTCTAAAAAGCTAGCATATTTTTATTATAACTTTCAACTTTACGACACTCTAACTCCATATATTATAAAGTAACGACTAATCAACTATTAAATTAGTTGTCGACTATTTTAATAGTTGATTAGTCGTCGATTAGTCGACTAATCGTGGCAGCCCTAGTCTCCGTGTACGTCTCCGTGTACGCTCCGTGTACGCTCCGTGACATCATGGACTGGCAGGAGAACGTCTGTCTATAACCAGTGGGCGGGGCTTTGTAAAATATATGATATATTTTTAGATACAATGTGTCACTTTATTTATATGAGCATCCAGATTATTTTTAAGAATCGGAAACCCTTCTGTTGTCAATATTTTGTTTTTATCAAAATGCCTCAAATGTTTTGATGTGATATACATCTGCGTGAATGTTTGAAGAACTTTCTCTCACCTGATCCGATGGTTACAGGGTTAGTCGTCTCATCGTCTGTGTAAACCTCGTCGTGCTTAAGAGCTCTTCTTTAGGTGAATTTTTTAGTTTTTAATAGGGATGTCCCGATCCGTTCACGTGATCGGAAATCAGGCCCGATCAAGTGATTGAAGACTTGATCAAAATCGTGCTCTGTTGTCCGATCAGGATCAGATATTTCATTCATTCTTCTGATCAGAGTTTTATATTTCAATCTTCTTATTCCAGATAAATCTCCACTAGAATCTGCATGTCATGAACAGATCATGAAATGTTATTCCTGGAAAACAGCAACAGTTCAAGCAGAAGACTGATGGAAACAGATCAATCAGGCTAGCTAGCCGATCACAGATTCAGACTTCCAGGATCAATAACTCTTTAGAAACACTTTAAACTGACAGCTAGTGTCTCTAAACAACAACCTCTAAAGACATTTCTACAGAAAAAGACAGAGTTTGTTTCTTTTAATGTTAAACTCTTCGTGCTGCAGACAGATGCTAAACAGCAGATGCTAACTGCTACATGCTAGCACCGTGATTGAACTCCTTAGGACCCGAGCTGTCCTTTGATATGCCTGTTTTATTCATCTGACAAAGAAATAAGAAAATGAACTACTCTGATAATAAAACTGAAAATCACTCATCAAATTCATGATAAAACATTTATTTTAAGAATTCTAAATGAAGACAGAATCACATTTGATCAAAAATGTTCAATAACTCTAAAGATATTAAAGTTAAAGTCACTAAACTTTCTCACATGAATAATTATCACTTATAAAACAAGAAAATAGGATTTATTTCTAGTTTATATTTGTTCTATTGTTACTCGTTTATTAAATCTGCTTCACAGAAGAGTTCTATTGAAGTTTTAATGATAAAAGAAGTTTAATAAATATAAATAAGAGACAAATCTGTTTATTCAATTTGTTCATGTTTTAAATGTGTTATAAAAGTATCGGATCAGGACTCGGTATCAGCAAATGAATCGGATCGGGTCCAAGAAAACCTGATGGGGACGTCCCTAGTTTTCAAAGCTTCTCCTCCACCGTCTGCACGCAACCCCCGGGGTCACCATACCTGTGTGGCGTTCAGTTCTGCTGATGGAACATGCTGTGATCGTCACCAGGATCCGATCAGAACTGAAGGGTGAAGAGCTGGACTCAGTGTTGATCTGGAGACGGCGCTGATGTTTGTCGTTTGGCTCAGAGCGTGTAATGAGCCAAACGGTCCCAGAGGAAAGAAAACATTGAAACTGAAGCAACAACAGAACAGATGATTTGTTGTGCCTGAACTCATGAGTTCCTTCAGTTGCATAAATGTCTGTCTGGTGTTTAGCATCTATTATTCACGCTTTTATTTCCTCTGGTTTAGATTATTGTAACTGTCTTTTTACCTGTTATAACAAACGCTCCCTGAACCGTCTTCAGCTCGTCCAGAACTCTGCAGCAAGGCTCTCAACAGGAACCAGTAAACGGACTCACATCACGCCGATACTGTCTGCTTCACATTGGCTACCTGTCAAATTCAGAATTGATTTTGAAATTTTAGTTTTTAGAGCCTTGCACGGTCAAGCCCCGACGTACATCCGTGACCTTTAACCCCGTACTCTTCGGCCCGATCTTTGAGGTCTTCCAGCCAGAATCTTTTAAGCATCCCAAAAACCCGCTTTAAGACGGAGCTGGAACTCCTCGTCTCTGGAACTCCGCCCACTGCCGTTGCGTCAGATGAACGCCGTCGAGTGCTTTAAATCTCAGGTCAAGACGTTTTTATTCAGGAGAGCTTTTAGTTGATCTTAGCCCTTGTATTACTATGTTTTACCGTGTTTTACTGTGTTTTAGTTGTTTTATTATTGATTTTATTTCCGTGTCTTCTGATTTATGCTCTTCTGTGAAGCACTTTGTGATTCGTTCTGTGAAAAGTGCTATAGAAATAAAGATTCTTCTTCATCCAAACTAAATGATTATTAGGAGAAAAAATAAAATGATGAAATGTTTCAGGTAAAATCATTTTGATGATAAAATCATCTGTGCGGTGTTGATTTCAGTGACTACGACCATTTAGATAAACATTATTTTTTACATCACTGATTCACTATTTGCAGAAAGAGTTACAAATACACAGATTTCTGTCTTTTCTGGTCGGATTCATGTCCAACTACAAGAACTGTCAGGACAGTTTCCCACAATGCATTGTATGTAGTCACGGAAGTGGTTTGCAATCTGCGGAGTGGATTGGCATGTGACGTCAGAGCAAAAACTACCCAGCATGCACCTCATTCCAGGCAATCTGCGTCCACCTGCATGATCTCAACACGCCGAGTGCGTACATTCAGATGAATGGTCCAGGAATCTAACAGCATGTGGTTCTGCAGGTTCTGCTTCTAGCCTGTGGACCAGGGTGTGTTCTGTTAGACAGTTCTGCCCAAAGGTTCTGTTTGAAGTGGTTCATGGGCCAGTTGATGGGTTCTGCTATGACGGTGGTCCGTTTACCGACTACATTTATGTTTCAACTCCTTATTTGGTGGTGAAGGGGTCTGCTGGATCGGGTCACTTCACTTCTGTTCTGACGCCTGGGTTTGGGTTCTGTTTTCTTAATTGGTGAATCACACCCACCAGTTGGTAAGGGTGGGCTGGGAGGTGTGGCTCGCTCTGTTGTAACCTCAGCTCTGTGTTTACGGGTTTTCAGGTGGAGGGGGGCCCTGCTTCCGCGTTAGGAATGCGTGGTATCCATCATCGGGGCCCCGGACGCCCCCGAGGACGGGGCAGGGGGAGAGGGAGAGGGAGAGGGAGAGGCCGGCCCCCTGGGCTACCACCAAAGGTATGAATCTGATAAATGAACACCGGTTCTGATCGGGCCGCCCAGGAGGGGGTCCATGCCCGTCAAAGGCAGAAGAAACATCTCTACAGCCGAGAGGTCTTCATCCTCACTTCTGTCCATACTGTTCATCCATCCATCTGCCCTCCATCCATCCATCCTGTATCATCATCTGGTTCATGCATCCATCCACATCCATTCATCCGTTCGTTCATCCATCCACATCCATCCTTCTTTCCGTCCATCCATCCATCCATCCCTCATCATCTATCCATCCATCTATCCATCCATCCATCCATCCTTCCATTCATGCATCCATACATTCATCCATCCGTTCATGCATCCATCCATCCTGCTCCATCCATACTTCATCCATCCACATTCATCTGTATATTCATCCATCCATCCATCTGCTCTATGCATCCATCCATTCATTCATCCATCCACATCCATTCATCCGTTCGTTCATCCATCCATCCATCCCTCCATTTGCTCTATCCATCCATCGTCCATCCATCCTTCCATTCATGCATCCATCCATCCGTCCATCCATCCTTCCATTCATGCATCCATACATTCATCCATCCACATTCATCTGTATATTCATCCATCCATCCATCTGCTCTATGCATCCATCCATTCGTTCATCCATCCACATCCATCCTTCTTTCCATTCATCCATCCATCCTTCCATTCATGCATCCATACGTTCATCCATCCACATCCATCTGTACATTCATTCATCCATCCATCTGCTCCATACAGTGACCCTTTCATAAATCGTCTGGATCCCTTTGTGAACACAGGGTTGCTGGAGCCTATCTTAGTTCCAGTAGTGTTCTCCCTGCATAGCTTTCTGCGTCTTATTTAATGTATGTTTCTTTTCTTGGCTGATACAGTCACACTGATCTGGTTTTAATGCAGTCACATCAGTGTCTTCACGGCAGTCACGGTGAACTTTTCTGTGCTATTTAAACCTGGTGGAACACCAGCAGGTTGGTTCAGTTCTGGACAGTCAGGATGATCACTAACCAGTGAATGTGATTGGTCTGTTCCCTCAGGTAGCACTGAGCCTCATGAGCAAGCGGGGGAGGAGGGGTCGGCCTCCAAAACTTGGCGTCCCCTTGGTAACGGCGGAGCAGCAGGTGGAGAGGAGGCGTGAGCGTTTGCAGGAGGTAAGAAGGAACAGGTGAGAGGAGGGGGAGGGGTCACAGACCTCTGATGTGTGTCGTCTCTGCAGCTGGCAGAACGCTGCGACGATGAGGAGCTCATGGACATCGTGCTTCCTCGTCTAACCAAGGTGCTGAGTCTGTGGGAGCTCCTCCTGGCAAAGGTACGACTGAAGGCGAACCAGATCAGCATCACCCTGACCCCCCACGCCGACACCACCTTCATGTTTGTTTCATTCTACAATATGGGATTGAGTTTTCTATGTAGGTTTAAACCAGAGAAGTGTGAACGTGTTGCCGTCTGTAGTGAGGAGTTTCACTGACGTATACGTCGTAAACAAAGATGAATACTTCAGATTTCACCTGCCGCGAGGTTACTTTAAGATAAAGTCGTGTAAATGTTCTACAGATTTGACTCTTCCTCTCGGGGGGCGGTGAGCTGCTCCTAGGATCCATTTAGTGGTTTAAACCCCGCAATCCAACCCTGGGTCCCATTTTAAGTCTTTGGTATGACGGTCTGGGGTCGTTTTCAGAAGGTTGGGGGTCGTTTTCAGAAGGTGGGGGGTCGTTTTCAGAAGGTGGGGGGTCGTTTTCAGAAGGTGGGGGGACGTTTTCAGAAGGTCTGGGTCGTTTGTTGAAGGTCGGGGGTCGTTTTCAGAAGGTGGGGGGACGTTTTCAGAAGGTCGGGGACGTTTTCAGAAGGTCTGGGTCGTTTGTTGAAGGTCGGGGGTCGTTTTCAGAAGGTAGGGGGACGTTTTCAGAAGGTCGGGGACGTTTTCAGAAGGTTTGGGGTCGTTTTCAGAAGGTCTGGGGTTGTTTCCTGAAGGTCTACGGTAGTTTCTAAAAGGTTGGAGGCAGTTTCCAGAAGGTCTGGGGTCGTTTTCAGAAGGTCTGGGGTCGTTTTCAGAAGGTCTGGGGTCGTTTCCAGAAGCTCTGGGGTCTTTTCCAGATGGTCGGGTGTTGCTGTTTTTATCCTTTTTGTCTGTTTCATTGTCGGGAGGACGTTTTTACCCTTAAGGGGCCCTCTGGTGATGTTTTGTGTCTTTGGGCTGGTTTAGGTGGAGCGGAGGGGTCCGGCTCCCTCTCGGTTTCCAGTTATTTATCAAGAGTTTGAGACCCTGCAGGCTCAGGTGCGACAGGCTGCCCAGGAGTACATCACCTGCCCTCAGGGGGGAGCCACTCCTCTGGAAGTCAGGAACATTGAGGTAAGGTGAACGTGTCTGAACCACCTGAAAAGCATTGTGGCTCTGGCAAGTCATGCTTGATTCTGGTTTTAGGTGGCCCGGTCTCTAGGAATCCTTGATGAGGTCAACAGGATGAAGGTGGTTCCGGGAGCATCTCCAAGTTCAAGTGTGACTAGCAAGAACGTGCGATACTTGGGGGTAACCATCTTTCCAAGAATGCTTTCTAAGATCCTGGGAGGTTCACCTTCAAAATGGCATCTTTTATTTGATAGGGAAATTCAGAACCAAAAGGGTGACCCATTTTGAACACAATCAGGGCTGCAGTAGAATTGCTCGGTGCTGGAGATGATCCCTGTGGGAAGTTAGGGGAGCAAAATGAAGTGAAATTTTCAGCTGAATGTTCTTTGACAGCGCAGGCCTCGACTCATTGTCCCAGTCCTAATAGATTCACACCCAACTCTGAGTTCTGGACAAAGGGATACGCTTAGCGGTTTCCCTCGAGTTCAGTAGTTAATATCCATGAACATATTTTGGACAAGTCAAAGTTCTTGAGTTCTCCTGAAATGATAAAACTGCTGGAGTTTCTCAGCTATTGAATCCAAAACAAGGTTCTAGAACACATCAGAACCTGGAGAACCTAAAAGTTTTTCAGTCACAGTTGAAAGATAAATATTATGCAGAAGTTCTTAAATGTTCTCCTACGGCTGACGGTGACGGTGGTTCTAGCTTCAGACCTGACCGGGTTTTTGTACTTTAGAACTCCAAGATGCTACCGCCCTCAAAGAGGTTCAAGATGGAGAACAGCATTCCAGTTCAACAGAACGGGACTGACAGGTCTCAGACAGGTACCAGGACTCACCTGCATGCGGGCCAAGTCACCTGTTCTAGCTTGAAATGTTCCCCCTTTCCTTCCCAGGCAGTACCACCATCACCTCTTTTCCACAACTGAACTGCCCCCTAAAGACCTGCTCCGTGTCCGTTTCTCCTCTGGTGCTGTCAGGCGGATCCAAACTGTTGTCCTCCAGGTAAGCTGGCTCCACCTCCTCAGCGACAGGTGTGTTGTTGTTGCAGCCCGGATGGGAATTACTTTGTGTATTCCAGTAGTATTCATGCCGTTTATTCCAAAAATGTATCTGTCAGCCTGGTGTTTATTACAGACCGGCATCTCTAACAGCCAAAATCTATTACAGACCCCAATTAATTCCAGACCGGTTCCGGTTATTCCCGACTGCCGGTTCTTACTGACTGCGGTTTATCATGTACTGCCTTTGATTATTTACAGATCACTGTTGGTTACAGACTGCCACCTATTAGAGACTAGCTGCTACTGGAAGATATACAGTATTGTAGATGTCAGAATGTTTCTCATGGTTTTTCAGCTCCTCTGGTTCTGTGCCCTCCAGCCAGCCACCACCTCCTGCCAGCCCTGTGGAAGTGGGTCCAGCTGATGGGCCTGAAGGTGCAGACCTTGTCCTAACCACCCCTGAAATCACAGCCCAAGTGACTGAGCTGGAGACCATGCTGGGTACCTCATCTGATGCCAACACAGAAACAAAGACATCTACGCCCAGATCCACAAAGACCGTGGAGTCCGGATCCACAAAGGCTGCGGAGTCTGGTTCTGCTCAGACATCTGAGCCCGCTTTAATCCATAATTTGACTGAGCTCCAGCAGACTGAGTTCCCCTCTCAGACCGAGTGTGGAGCAAAAGAACCATGCGAGTCTAAAGAACTGCAGGAGGGTCAGGAGATCTACATTCAGACTGAGGGGCTGACGGTCCAGCTGGCGGAGCCGGGCTCAGACGGCATAGTCATTGTAAATGGACCGGACGGAACCACCATGCATATCCAGACTCCAGAAGGTATCCCTCTGGAGGCAGTCCAGGCCCTGCTCGGCATTGAAGCATCAGACAGCGCCAAAGCTCCTCACTGAACCTTGGTGAGAGTTGAGACGGACCAGAACCTGGTCCCAACCTGGTGTTATAAATGAGGATTTTAAAGTATCAGATGGACAGAGAATGTGAACTTGATGTCGAACGGTCAGTCCCGCCTCACAGCAGCTCCGTCTGCTCTCCTGCTGTACCCCCATCTGCCTGCAGGGGTGCGAGCAGGTCCTCCCTGCTGGACCGGGTCTTCTGGGATTTGCGCCTCTCCTGATTCCTGACCTGCAGTTCCATGTCATCATCAGCTGTCGGACGCGTTCTCATTTGCAGACCGACAATCAGTGTTCCGTGGTGCAGCAGCGCCCCCTGCAGTTTTTAGAGGAAGTGGGCTTGGTCCCGTGTACAGTGTTTCATGTTTGGACTTCAATGTAGACGCTGGTGTGTGAATGTTTATATGTAGATACATGTGTAGTACCAAGTTTAAAAGAGTTGCACTATTTTATTACTTTTGATAAAATCCAGCGTTCACGAACGGAGCCGAACGATTGGACCGATGAGCTGAGCGCCGCATGGAGGACGGTCTGTGTCATTGAATGGTCCGTGCAGCATGCATCCTGTTCCCAATAAAGCCGTGTGTCACACTCGACTGCTGACTGTCTCAGAACCCATCAGTGAACTGTTTACCTGCGCTATCGATGGTGACTTCAGGCGAGCTCAGCGTATACATGTTTTTTTTCTGCCCACATTTGCCTTCACAAACTGTTGTACCGGTCTTTGACTCAGGCTTTATGGCGTTGAACGGGTCTCTGTGTCGGGCCTCAGAGTGTCGTACTGGTCTGAGAGTTGAGTCTCATGGCATCGTACCGGTCTCCGAGTCAAGTTTCATAGTGTCGTACTGTCTCTGAGTCAGGTTTTATGGTGTTGTATGAGTCTCTAAATCAGGTTTCATGACATCATATGGGTCTCTGAGTTGGGTTTCACGGCGTCGTACCAGTCTATGAATCGGTCTTCATAGTGTCATGCAGGTCTCCGAGTTGCTTCATGGCGTCGTTCGGGTCTCTGTGTCGGGCCTCATAGTGTCATACGGGTCCCTAAGTGATCTTTTATGGTGTCGTACCGGTCTCTGAGTCGAGCTTCCTAATGTTTCCGAGTCTGGCTTTGTTGTTGTACGGGTCTCTGTGTCGGCACAGACATGGCAAAGAGCGCCACCTGCTGTTGGCGCATTCTGAACCCTGTCATCAGACTGAAAAGACTCGTGTTTCTGATCTAGTAGTTTGGGGACTGCCGATCTACTTGAAGTTCTGAAGGGACCTCATCGGGTTTTGTGTGTTCGAGCCGGGACCCGCTGATGGTGGAGCTGGTTCTGGAAGCATCACTGCAGTGCTCCAGGTTCATTCATTTTAATGTTTACAGACAAAAGCAGCAGTTCTGACACCGGTACGTTTCAGTCCGACGCCACGCCCTGCAGCCGCGGGTCACAGTGGGCGGTGTCCGGTCTCCAGCAGCAGAGCCTCCAGCGTGAGCCGGCTTTGGGGGGGGATGAAGGGTTGGTGGAGCCAGCAGGACAGATAGACCATGGAGAGGTCGGAGGAGGCGGTGTGGGCCAGCTCCTGCACGATGACCTGCTTCAGCTTCAGCTCCTCCATGAAAGCGGAAAGCAGGAGCCGCGAGGTATCCTCTGAAAAAGAGAGGAACCTGTTACCATGGAAACCGCAGCGTGCGGCGCTGCTGCTCTGCTGACATGCAGGTGGCGTGTGGTGGACTTGCCGAACTGTCTGGCAGTCCAGCTGTGGAACAGGGGCGCCGCGCCTCCTGCAGAGCCGGAGCGGAACTCCTCCAGCTCCCGAAGGGCCTCCTGCGAGGCCGCCAGGCGCTCCATCTTGACCACGACGGCAGACTGAGCAGAAGACGACACGGCCAGACGTCACATTCACGTTTCAAAGACACTGTGAGTGAAGAACTGAAAGTCAGACGGCAGGAAGGAAGAGTTCAGGTCTGAGAGGAGAACGGATAAGCCTCGCTCCCACTGAGCGGGCCGGTACTGGTCCGGTACGAACAATCCTCCAATGTAGACGGCCGAGTCAGAAGTGGCCTCTGTAGGAGAGAAAACTGTCTCATCCCAGTTGTGTGAGTTGTAACTTAATACGTTTTGTGTATTCATAAGAAAAAACAATGACTATGCAGCTTTTTAATTTACAGCAGCTCAAAACTACACACACCAATCAATCCTGTTACACAAACCCACATTTAGACACAAACCTGACCTGAGACTTTCCACTCTCCAGATTCATGTGATGCGTTCAAGTGCTGCTAGAAAGCTGGGTCAGAGTTTCTTTCTGAATGCATTTTCCTTATTCAGTACTTATGGAGCACGTCTGTATTCATGTCTTCGTCTCAGTCTGTCTGCTCCAGGTCTGCTCTGTCGCTCCCCCTCCCCCGGGAGGCGGAGCCCAAATGCTAAAAACAATAGCTGGAGGAGGCTAATGCAGAAGTTCTGTGGCCGACGCGTGCTCGCGCTCCGGCTGTGTCGGCGCACGTTCTGGCGGCTTCTTCCAGTCTCTGCAAAGACGCGCAGAGCAGAACACCGGACTTCTGCGCACGTTTTCATTCTGTGGCTGCTTGGGTTCAAGCTGATGCAGCTTCACGCTCGTGTTTGAAGACACGCCACCAACACTAAAACCTGCGGGTGAAGAGATCTAAGATCCACCGTAAATGTGTGAACAAGAAGAAGACTTTCTGCGAGATTGATCTCATCTCTCTATGGTACAATGTGGAATGAACGTCCAACATATCCACAGGTTTACATTTGGTTAAATTGTATAAAAGTTGTCTCGTTTACCGTTCTATTCAAGTGTGATTCTGCAATATCTGCCAAAAGCTGTGCACTTAAAAAAAATCTGACTTTTTCTGTTATTTTGGTTAGCAAAAGAAATCATAATCTGTGGAATAGTTGGATTTCAGGTTTTTTTTCCCCAAAACGAACCGTGACCCTCGTATTGAGGTAGGGATCGAACCGTGACCCTCGGCATCGAACCGTGACCCTCGGGATCGAACCGTGACCCTCGGGATCGAACCGTGACCCTCGGCATTGAACCGTGACCCTCGGCATCGAACCGTGACCCTCGGCATCGAACAGTGACCCTCGGGATCGAACCGTGACCCTCGGCATTGAACCGTGACCCTCGGCATCGAACCGTGACCCTCGGCATCGAACAGTGACCCTCGGGATCGAACCGTGACCCTCGGCATTGAACCGTGACCCTCGGCATTGAACCGTGACCCTCGGCATTGAACCGTGACCCTCGGCATCGAACCGTGACCGTCGGGATCGAACCGTGACCCTCGGCATTGAACCGTGACCCTCGGCATTGAACCGTGACCCTCGGCATCGAACCGTGACCCTCGGCATCGAACCGTGACCCTCGGCATCGAACCGTGACCCTCGGCATCGAACCGTGACCCTCGTATTGAGGTAGGGATCGAACCGTGACCGTCGGGATCGAACCGTGACCGTCGGGATCGAACCGTGACCCTCGGCATCGAACCGTGACCCTCGGGATCGAACAGTGACCCTCGGGATCGAACCGTGACCCTCGGGATCGAACCGTGACCCTCGGCATCGAACCGTGACCCTCGGGATCGAACCGTGACCCTCGGGATCGAACCGTGACCCTCGGCATTGAACCGTGACCCTCGGCATCGAACCGTGACCCTCGGCATCGAACAGTGACCCTCGGGATCGAACCGTGACCCTCGGCATTGAACCGTGACCCTCGGCATTGAACCGTGACCCTCGGCATTGAACCGTGACCCTCGGCATTGAACCGTGACCCTCGGCATCGAACCGTGACCCTCGGCATCGAACCGTGACCCTCGGCATCGAACCGTGACCCTCGGCATCGAACCGTGACCCTCGGCATCGAACCGTGACCCTCGGCATCGAGGTACGTATCAAAGCATGAGTAAACTCTATCAATGCATCGAGTGTAAGTATCAATATTATCTATAATAAAGCAGTAAAAAAAGATCTGACATTAACCAGAACCTCAAAGTCCGTTCACCAGAATCCAATCCTGTTCAACTCTGACTATGATCAGAACATCATGCTGGTACCGCCTCATCGTGTGACTTCAGACCATCTGACCTTCTGTCCTCAGGTATGAACCACATACAGTAAAAAGGCTTTTTTACTGTATATGGTTCATACCTGAGGACAGTTTGGACCTGAACTTGCTGCATTCTGTCGAGTTTTCTCTCGAGTTAACCCAATGACGGCGGCCGGACTAAAGACGAGTGAGCTCCTTCGGGTCATCGCCCCACTCCCCGTTTCCCCCTGGGACGCAGGGCAGATCCACGTCGTGAGGGACCGCCGTCCCGAGGGAGGAATGAAGACGAAGATTGTCCTGGACTTTCTGTTCTCCGTCCTCATCTCAATATTTAGACTTTTTTATATTCATTATTAATAATTGTTAATGTATATTTGTACATGAATATACAATTGCAAGTACACACAGCTACACACGAGTTACAATCCAGACTCGCATGAGACCGTTTTCTCTCCGAGGTCAAACCAGAACCAGCAGTTGAACCACAAACAGAACTTTGATAATGGGTCAATCGTGGCCCGACTCAACGGCCACCGGTGCTGATGATCCTCAGGGAGAACCTGGACCGCTGCTGGTGTTTCTAGTGGGAGAACCCACAGAGGAATGAAGAAAGAGAAGCTGGGCTGAGAAGGTCCATTTGGTCTCATGCAGACAGAACCACTGAGGTCTGCTCTGAGGAGGAGGTCCGACAGAACCGCACCACCACATCCATTCTCAGGGATGTTCTGCTCGGTCACAGCAGGTCCAGTTCTGGTTCCTTCTCCTTCATTCTGAAGAAACTCACCATTTTCTCCATGATGTTCAACAGTTTGAGGCACCGTTCCTGCAGCTCTGCAGCTCCTGGCGCCGGCTGGGTCGACGAGGAAGACGGCGGGGAAGCCTCAGGAACCAGCAGCGGCTCGCTCTGAGATCTGAGGAGGATAGAACGGGTCAGAACCTCCTTACAAACCCACCTTCTGGTTCTGCAGGAGATCAGTGCTGAGGGGGCGGAGACATCTGCAGGTGGAGACGGAAACGACCTGAGGGACTGCAGAGCATTGCTATATGTCAGTGATCGTCCCTCGCCCGTGTGCACGTGCACGTGCACAGAGTCATGGAGGACAGGCGGACATCAAACATCAGGCTGGCTCCATCATTTCTGAACCCATTTTTATAAAACATGAAATCTTAGAGATTGATTGATCTTGTTTCAATATTTCTTATCTGTTATGATTAATCTGCAATAGTCCAAGAATTGCACCTTCTACTGTTCCAGCTCATGCATTTCTGTCAAATGAACAGCTTCTAAATATCCGTGATCTTTGATTTTTCCTCATTTGTAACTGAGCTTGTAGATGTTTGTGCACCCAAGACCAGAAAGGAGGAGAAGATTGATGTTTAATGGACTAAATGACTGACGACCTTTAGTAACACAAACTATTATTAGTTTGGGATGACATGGTAAATAAATCTCAATTGTATTCAGGATGATTTCCTGATCCTTTCAGAATAAAGCTCCAGCTGCATAGAAACATGGATGATCAGATCAGACAGACGTGTTCAGAGAACAGCAGGTGGAAGTTTTGGTCCTCAGCAGCTTCCATAACAGCTGATCTCTGCTGTGTTTGGGTCACGCTAGATATTCCTGCGGTCCGTACCACCAAGACAGAAGCTCGACCGTGACGCCACGGATTCACCAGATGACATCACCGACAGCACGATGGCTCTCAGAGGAGCTAGCTGCTAGCATGCTACTTTGCTAGCACAGCAACGCCCCAAAATGCATCAGTTTTTCTGCTGGTTGAACATAAATATGTAGGAACAACACCAGCCGTGGTTTCAAAACGAAACATGAATAAAAACAGACATCGAAGAACCAAGCTAGCATGCTACTAGCGGGTTGCTAGCTCTCACTTTAGCACACACTTCCTGGTTCTCTGAGTTTCCTGTCCTGTGAGGATTCCTCTCCATCCCATAATTTTGTTGTCAAGGTTTTTAAAGTTGATTACAAAACGTTGCGTCTCGTCTGTCAGTCAGCCTGCAACTGTGTTTGTTCTTCCAGTAAAAAGACGATAATGTCCATCACAGATGAACCTCAAATCTGAGACAAAATGAGGATTTAAAAAAACAGCCCAAACCATGATGCTTCCACCCCCATGCTTTACAGTAGGGATGGTGTTCTTCTCTCTCCTTCAAACAGTAGAGTTCTTATCAGAAAGTTCTGGACGTTCTCCAGTCCTCTTCTGGATCATCCAGAAGCTCTCTAGCAAACTTCAGACGGTCTGCACGTCTGCCCCTGCAGGGTTTGAGTCCCGGCATGGTGGTGTAGTGTGTTACTGATGGTAGGTTTTTGTGATCGTTCTGATCTTCCCCAGATGGAGGCAGGTTCTGAGGTCACGTTTATCTTCTGTTTCCTAATTATGGATTTCTTCACACCAAGCTGCTTGATTGCAGATTCAGTTAACCCGAGGATCCGAACGCCGGTTCTCCTAACCCCGTATCACTTACGAATAAAGTCTTTAAGGATCAGATAATGTGATTTTCTGGATTTTTTCCCTCATTTTGTCTCATAGTTGAGGTTAACCTATCATGGAAGTTACAGACCTTTCATCTTTTGAAGTGGGACCGCTTGCACAGTTGGAGGCTGATTGAATACTTTTTAACCCCCCCCCGTAGAAACGAGGGTACCTCTTGGTGTTGACGATGCTGGTTGCCACGTCGAAGCCCTCCTCACTCAGTCTGTCCCACCTCAGCATCAGGTTGTGCCAGTCGGCAGCATTATCTCTGACCTTCCTGGCACTTCCTGTGACTGCAGAGCACTTCCTGTTTGATGATGTCACTGTGAAATGAGAACAAGACAAACCCATTCTGATGAAAACGAAATGTTTAATGTTTTGGTGGCATGCTTCTGATAGAGACAAATATGAAGAAAATTAAACATCATCTCAGTATTTCTGTTATAAAATGAAGAGTCAGTGTTTGTGAGATAGAGCAGGGCTCCCTGACTGGCGGACCGCGGTCCGGGTCCGGACCCCAACACCATTTTATCCGGACCGCCAAACATTTTTAATGAAGAGTACGATTTTTTTCAGATCTTTACACGGCGATTTATGAACAGGCGCGCTCGAGGACAGCTATGTTTAGACCGGGGTCCTTCAACCGGAAAAGCTCAAAGCGGTGTTCTAATGTTTGCATAGTCGGACATGAAGTTATCTGAAGATGCGTGAACGATGGCTCCATCTACAGTTAGAACAGTGGACATCACGTCTTTGAGATGATGGACTGAAGCTCTCATCTCAGCAGCAGTGAGTGTGTTACAAGCATGAAGTCTGCTGCTTCTGTTAGCGCCGATATCAAAATGAAGTGTTATCGCTGATAGAACTACCAGACAAACTATAAAACTGCTGACTCAAATGAGAATGAGTGACGTGGTCACGGAAAATGAACTGGAAGTACAGTGGAGCGTAGAACACAGACGGTAACAGCAAAGATCCGGTTCAGGAGCGGAATGGATTCTGAGAAAGCACCAAAATGATAAGAGAGTAATGGAGGTTAGACGATATCAGAGGGAAAAGAGGAACAGCAGATTCCCCTCTCATCATCAAGAGCCAGCTGCTTCAGATGTGCAGGTCTACCGAGATAAATTGGTGCCAATATTATTTGAAACCCAAATTAAACAAATTGAAAAAAATATTGATGTTTGGCTAAAAAAAATGTAATTGTCAGAAAATGTTTTCCATTCTAAAATCAACTTCATTTCAGCTTCAAATGTTTGGTAAGATTTTAAAATGAAAAATTCCAATTTAAATAATAATATTAATTCAACTTTTTTTTTTTTTTTCGAATACGACAATTTTAGTTTCCAAACTTTTGTCCCTGTTGTGGCGGGGCTAACATGAAGGACCAATCAAAATGGATGAGGGTGTTAACTTCAGTCCCGGTGCATCCAGTGGCTCTGCTAGAACGTTTTGGACACACGGTTTGTACGGGATAAAACTCTTAGACTATGATAGAACAGACATTACAGACATGTTCTGACCGTAATGATCTCAGCTCTAGGAGTCAGTGAAGACACGGGGACTGAAGTTACCACTCTCTTTTGATTGGTCCTGTGTGATTGCCCCGCCCCAACATGCCACAATGGGGCCAAAAGTTTTTAAACTGAATTTTTTATATTTGAAAAAAATAAAAAGAGTTAAAACTGGAAAAAAAATTGAAACTAATTAAGCTTTAGAATGAAAATTCTGAGTTTGAAACATGAAAAGAGACCATTTGAAGTTGAAAATAATTAAGATTATTTTAGAATAGAGAAAAGTTTTGGACATTTTAAATTCTAATGGCCAGACACAAATATATTTCAATTTGTTTCTTTGGGTTTCAAATAATATTGGCCCTAAATGAGCTCCATACAGTTCCAGCTTGACACGACCATTCAAAGTTCCATCTGCGTCTCTTTAAGTCTGATTTTATGTTTATAACGTTTTCTGCACTTATGAAAGTTATTACTGTAATGTTTAAGATGAATCATTATTTGCAACCTACTTTCAAGGGTTTTAAAACAGAAAGTTTACATTTGCACAAAAAAAGGATTAATTATGTTTTTTGAGGTACATTCATGTTACTTGTACTGAACTACAATGTATGTATTTTTGTACAAAAATGAGTGGAGAAATACTTGAGACAATAAGCTAAAATAGTTATTTGCTAATTTAACTACACATCGTTATCAAATAAAACAGAAAAGTCAATTATTGTCTGAATGTTTTTGCATGTTCGGACCCCGGTCTACATAGTGGAGGGTCCCCGGTCCCGAGTTACTGGATCTCTCGCCATATTAGTTGGGGATCCCTGTCCTAGAGGCCGTCCTACAGCTGGAATCTAACCTCTCCAGAAAGAGGACAGTCTAGACAAAACACAAATGAGCAACTATAGACCAGATCAAACCTGACATGTTTGAGTAATAAAAACTGTTTTCCATCAGATAAAAAACAATGCTATGATGTCCTCCAGTCCGGCTTCAGTCAGAACCGCAGACGGAACCGCAGTCAGAACCGCAGACAGAACCGCAGTCAGAACCGCAGACAGAACCGCAGACAGAACCGCAGACAGAACCGCAGTCAGAACCGCAGACAGAACCACAGACAGAACCACAGACAGAACCACAGACGGAACCGCAGTCAGAACCACAGACAGAACCACAGCACTGAACCGGTTCTGACCAAAGTGACTAATATCAGTTCTAGTTTTACTGGATCTCAGTGCTGCGTTTATACAGTCGACCACGCTATACTATCATACGACTAGAGAACTGGGTCGGTCTCACTGGGCCAGAACTAAACCGGTTCAAAACGTACTTAGAAAACAGGAAATATTTGGTGTAACTTCACATCTGAACCAACAGAAATGACATGTGGAGTTCCCCAAGGCTCCATCCTAGGACCACTTCTATGTAACATCTCCATGCTCCCATTGGTCCAGGTTATAAAGAACAGCATTAGTTACTATGCAGATGACACACAGATGTATATTCCAGTGACAGCAGGAGACCGAGGTCTGTACAGGTTCTTGGTAAATGCATGGAGGACATGAATGATTGGATGAATTACAAACTGAACTTCAGTTAAAACTAAACTGAGGTTATGTCTTTGGATGATGTCACTACAGAGCTTCAATCTAGTCATCTAAAAACTACCAACCAGACCAGAAACTTGGGTGTAGTGATAGACTCAGATCTACATCTGATAAACACATGAAGACAGTCTCAGAATCAGCTGATCATCATCTCAGATATCTGAAGGATCAAAGATCTGATGGAGAAACTAGAGTATGCTTTTCATGACTGGAACAGTGTTTCTACAGGAAACTGCAGCTGATCCAGAACTCTGCTGCTCGGGTTCTAGACCACATCAGTCCAGTTCTGAGGGTAAAAGAGTAACAACGAAGGGTAAAAGAGTCATAACGGAGGGTAAAAGAGTCATTACGGAGGGTAAAAGAGTCATAAAAGAGGGTCAAAGGGTCACAAGAGGTTAAAAAGGTCACAACAGAAGGTAGCCTCAGGTTGCAAAGACCTGTCTTCTATGGTTGCTCATCACACCTGGAACCCGCCTGGATCTCCCGCCTCTCCAACTGTGGACGGTTGACACCCCACCACCACCCCTTCCAGAGGGCACTTGTTTTGAGTTTGGAGACCAACGAGTCACGTGACCGAGCGTTTCCCTGGATCAGCTGAAATCAGTTTTACGTTGGATATTCGACAGACGTTCGCTCAGGGTGACCCTCTCACCTTTTCAGGGTCCAGTCTGACAACGGCGCTCTGACATTTTAAGTGCCACCAGTATTTTTTATTTATTTTTGGTGGAAATATGATCATTTTTAGTATTTTAAATATTTTTTTACGAGTCAACATCACTTTCACTCATTCGCCCATAGTTCTCCGCTGGCTATAAGAAATCCTCCTCTGGATGTTGCATTTAATCTCTCTCATCATTTTACGATGTTCTACATGTAAACATGACGTCATTAAAAGCTTTAAACTGTCTGAACTTTAACTCTCCCACATTTTATTTTGAAAACAGGAAGTCGTTCCACGGCGCGCCTCAGCGTTCTTCTGTTTACAGCGGCGCCGTTCAGCGAGAGTCAAAGATCCAAACGAACCTCCCCGCGGCCGGTTCCACTCACCTTCCATCAGGTCGATCATCTGCCCCGAACCCCCCCCCCCCCCCCCTCCCCACGCGGGGTCACGGTCTTCTTCTATGGTGAATCCGCTCCACAGCGCCCCCCCCCCCCCGGCCGGCGTGTCAGCGAGGGAGAACCCGCCCTCTGACCCGGCTGGAGTGAGGAGAACTCTTCCGAACCGGACCTCATGTCTTTTATGGATCCTCTTCGGTCATGTGGTGCAGCGTCCGTCAACAGCCTGAACAACAGAAGGACTGATAACAGCTGATTGTGTCACTGCAGCAGGTACTTCCGGGGGGGGGGGCTGTCCATAGATTCTGCCGTCTATGGGTCAGGAGCATGTCACGTGGTCTGGAACAACAACTTAGTTTCGTCGTTTCCGGAAGAACGAGTCAGGAGACCTGGGACTCGAACCTCCTTCACCTGTTCCCAGGTGACACGCTCCGTCCTATGACGTCAAAGGTGACGTAAAGCGGCCGTCAGGACCACCGGCGCGGACCCCGACCCGCACTTCTTCCAGTCCCGGACCGGACCGGACCGGACCGGGCCGGGCATCATAGACTGACCGTCTTTTTCAGGTGACTGCGCATGCGCGCGGAGCCGGATGTTTCTGAGCTGAACGACAAGCTTGTAATTGGCTGAGAAACAAATAAGTCACGTGACTGGAGCGGAGTCCCGCCGGCGGCCTGATGGCGGCGCTGCGGCTCCCCGCGGAGCTGTGGCTGCGCGTCTTCACTTACCTGCCCTGGACAGACAAGCTGCGCATGCGCTGCACCTGTTCCCGGTTCCGGAGCCTGTTGGACGAGTCGAGCGCCCTCTGGCGGGGCTTCAGCGTGCTGCTGCAGGACCCGTCCCGGTACAACCGCGGGTTCTGGCGCAGCCTGGCCCGGTGGCGGGTGCGCGCGGTGCGGCTGCGGGCGGGCGCGAGGACGGACCTGCAGCTGCTGGACTCGCGGCTGCCGCTGCTGGACTCGCTCCGTCTGGACCGCTGGACGGAGCGGGAGGTCCGGGAGCTGCGGGTTCTGGGACGGCTCCAGCGCCTGTCCATCACGTCCGGCTGCGCGCCGCTCGGCGAACTGGACTTCCTGGTTCCGCTTAGCGATCAGCTGACGCAGCTGACGCTGTGTAACGTGCAGCTCACCTGTCCGGCCGCTCACCTGATGGCTGCGGTGACTCGGCTGCGCAGACTCACGTCTCTGCAGCTGCATCACGACGGCAGCTTGAGAATCCGGACGCTGGGCGGGATCCTCGGTCACCTGAACCTGCTCACACACCTGTCCTGGACCATGATCGCCTACAAGGCGCTGCCGCAAGACTTCTTCGGCTCCGCCCACCTTCCAGGTAAACGCACATCGAGCCTGGATGAGGAGGAAGACCGACTCCTCTGCAGGTCATGCGGGTCATGCTGGTTCTGTGAGGATTCTTCTCCTGAACCGAAGCATGATGTTGGTTCCACCACAGCAGAACCTGATGGATGACGGTTCCGCTACCTTCTTGGGAAGTAGCAGAACCTCAACCGGACCAGAGGTTCTGGACTGGATCTGTGATTCAGATCCACAGGATCTCTAGCAAGTTCTGTGACCCAGATCCAGAAGTTCTGTGATTCACATCTCAACCTTTTTCACCAAAAACACAAAAAAAGAATAAGAAAAAGTTCTGAGATGAAATATTTTATGTGTTAAAACTCTCCAGGTTGTAATAATCTGATCTCAGGATTACCTGATCGTAAACTGGATCAACATCCATGTTTAGGATTATCTTTTTCCTGCAGAGGATCAAACTGATGCTGACGTCATGCCGTCTCTGTCCTCCAGATGGCGCCGCAGCTCCGCAGCTGTCGCATCTTCAGCTGCTCAATTATGACGCCGCGGTGACGCGGGACGTCCTGCAGCCTCTGTCCCGCCTGCGAAGCCTGTCGGTGCTGCACCTGTACTCCGTACCTGGACCCACCTGTCACCTGCAGACGTGGCTCACCTCGTTGCCAGAACTCTCCAGTCTCAGCGTGCACGGTAGCTCCCGAGTCCCCGACACAGACGGAGGCGGAGTCACGCAGTGACCTCACAGGACAACTTATTGAAAGTTTAGTTTCAGAAGACGGAAAAAATCCAGACTAGAAATCAGTTCAAACTCCGAGATCAAGAGAAAATCAACAATCGACCTGCAGGAGAACATGTGAACATGAGAACATGTAAACATGAGAACATGAGAACATGTGAACATGTAAACATGTAAACATGAGAACATGTGAACATGTAAACATGAGAACATGAGAACATGTGAACATGTAAACATGAGAACATGTAAACATGAGAACATGTAAACATGTGAACATGTAAACATGAGAACATGTGAACATGTAAACATGAGAACATGTAAACATGAGAACATGTAAACATGAGAACATGTAAACATGAGAACATGTGAACATGTAAACATGAGAACATGAGAACATGTAAACATGAGAACATGTAAACATGAGAACATGTGAACATGTAAACATGAGAACATGAGAACATGTAAACATGTAAACATGAGAACATGTAAACATGAGAACATGTAAACATGTGAACATGTAAACATGAGAACATGTGAACATGTAAACATGAGAACATGTAAACATGAGAACATGTAAACATGAGAACATGTAAACATGAGAACATGTGAACATGTAAACATGAGAACATGTAAACATGAGAACATGAGAACATGTAAACATGAGAACATGTAAACATGTAAACATGAGAACACGAGAACATGTAAACATGAGAACATGAGAACATGTAAACATGAGAACATGTAAACATGAGAACATGTGAACATGTAAACATGAGAACATGTAAACATGTAAACATGAGAACATGTGAACATGTAAACATGAGAACATGAGAACATGTGAACATGTAAACATGTGAACATGTAAACATGAGAACATGTGAACATGTGAACATGTAAACATGAGAACATGTGAACATGTAAACATGAGAACATGTAAACATGAGAACATGTAAACATGAGAACATGTAAACATGAGAACATGTGAACATGTAAACATGAGAACATGTAAACATGAGAACATGAGAACATGTGAACATGTAAACATGAGAACATGAGAACATGAGAACATGAGAACATGAGAACATGAGAACATGTGAACATGAGAACATGAGAACATGTGAACATGTGAACATGTGAACATGAGAACATGTGAACATGAGAACATGTAAACATGAGAACATGTAAACATGAGAACATGTAAACATGAGAACATGATAACATGAGAACATGTGAACATGAGAACATGTGAACATGAGAACATGATAACATGAGAACATGTTCACATGAGAACATGTTCACATGAGAACATGTTAACATGAGAACATGAGAACATGTAAACATGAGAACTTGAGAACATAAAGACATGAACACGTAAACGCGTGAGCTGGAACACGTTTCCGACCTGAAGCCGCTGCTCTTCATCTTCTGCCCCGCAGGAGGTCATCCTCTGGCTGCGTACGCCGCCGTCCTGCCTCCATCTCTGCTCAGTCTGACCCTCAGCGTGGATCTCCAGCCTGAAGACCTGCAGGTGGTCTCAGCGAGGGCTCCCGGTCTGGAACACCTCCACCTGGAGCCGTGGGGATCGTCTTCTAGCCTGATTAAGCTCCTCCCACACCTGTTTCCTCACCTGAGAAGGCTTGCTATCAGGTGAGTCGCTGCAAACGAGACTTCCTGCTGAGCAAAGTCTGAAGGATTTTCTTGATCCTCAACTTTGGTCAAACGTTGGTCTCCGTGTCTTCAGCGGTTCTGATCGGGTTTAGATGTTTGGGTTCTGGTTTTGAAACCGTTTCTTTCCAGGCATCATGGCGTGTCAGGAGAGGACTTCCTGCTTCTGCAGGAGCTGAAACACCTTCACACCGTGGAAATTCTGGACGCGTATCATCGGCCCAACCCAGAAGAGCCCAGCTGGGTCCTTTATGAGCCCAGTCCTCACCTGCTGCAGCTCACCTGTAAGCTGCAGGAACTGACCAATCACAGAGTGCAGGTGATCACCTGCTCCCGTAAAAACGCTCTGAGCTGTGATTGCATATGATCTGAAGAGCAGCTGAGAAGACTGCTGACCTTCTGGCATCACCGTGTGACCTTCAGATCAGCTTTTCTTAATATGTGACTTATTAAAAAAACGCTCATTTGCCTCCAGTGGTCATGAGAGGAACTGCAGCTGGTAGTAACTCTCCACAGTGGATCAGCGGTATGGCCCCACCCCTGATGCGAATAGAACCCTGAATGGGGCGGGGCGTCTTTGGAAATGAGGTTCAGCCCCCCCCATAGCAATAAAAAAGCAGAATGCTCAGAAAAACTTCAATCATTTGTGGTTAAGGATGTTACAAGTTTTTATTCAAACTCCTGGAGATGTTCAACGATGCAGAAAATGTAAAGATCCATCAACAGCTTCCCACGCTGGCGTGTCCGTGGCTGAATGTTGGCGCTTCCACACTGACCGCGCAGTCAAGCAGACACTTTCAACGCTAACGCGCACACCAGCAGTCCGGGGCTCCGCCCACTGAGTCCGTGTTTTAGGCGGTTCTCCAGCGCGACACACGATTGGGGCGCACACTGAGCGTGCACTGAATGTTCAACCGGTTCAAGGTGCTCACACACCAACCGCGTGTGGTGCCTTCAAGAATGAATCGATAAGATCCTTTCTGTACCGGCATCCCAGTCATCCGTCCAGCTGTCAGTCATCCGTCCAGCTGTCGGTCATCCGTCCAGCTGTCAGTCATCCGTCCAGCTGTCAGTCATCCGTCCAGCTGTCAGTCATCCGTCCAGCTGTAGGTCATCCGTCCAGCTGTCAGTCATCCGTCCAGCTGTCAGTCATCCGTCCAGCTGTCAGTCATCCGTCCAGCTGTAGGTCATCCGTCCAGCTGTCAGTCATCCGTCCAGCTGTCGGTCATCCGTCCAGCTGTCAGTCCGTCCAGCTGTCAGTCATCCGTCCAGCTGTAGGTCATCCGTCCAGCTGTCAGTCATCCGTCCAGCTGTCGGTCATCCGTCCAGCTGTCGGTCATCCGTCCAGCTGTCAGTCATCCGTCCAGCTGTCAGTCATCCGTCCAGCTGTAGGTCATCCGTCCAGCTGTCAGTCATCCGTCCAGCTGTCAGTCATCCGTCCAGCTGTAGGTCATCCGTCCAGCTGTCGGTCATCCGTCCAGCTGTCAGTCATCCGTCCAGCTGTAGGTCATCCGTCCAGCTGTCAGTCATCCGTCCAGCTGTCAGTCATCCGTCCAGCTGTAGGTCATCCGTCCAGCTGTCGGTCATCCGTCCAGCTGTCAGTCATCCGTCCAGCTGTAGGTCATCCGTCCAGCTGTCGGTCATCCGTCCAGCTGTCAGTCATCCGTCCAGCTGTCGGTCATCACAGACCAGCCGCTCCCCGTCACAGACCGTTTCGTGGTCTGGAGAAAGACTACCGAAGCCCACTACACCGGTTCCGACAGCGATGTTGTGCTGCTTCATGGCGGCGTGCCGGACGGAGCCGACCGACGAGTTCCAGCCACCGGCTAACTCCAGCCCAGGAGGGTCGGATAGGTTTCCACCCGATCTCCAAGACCCGAGGGACTCGGCTCTCGGGTCTACACCGAAGCAGTCGTGAGGTGACACGCCGCAGCCGGAGGACCCATCGGCCAAAACGGGAAGCTAGCTCGGCTAGTTTGGCTTTTGTCAACCGCTATGTCCCGCTGGCTGAAGACCCGGGCGCCGTTGATCGGCCGACGAACCATCGGGACCAGGATCGCATCCGACTCCGTCGTCCGGCACGCCAACATCTGGAGGGGCAACAGTTCTGTTTGAATCGTTCGTCTCTATTTGTGGTTTATGGATCTTGATTGTCAGATCTATGCTCTGATGTTCTAGTGTTGAGCAGGTTCAGAGACTCCGCCCAATAGTCCTGCAGAGGTTCACACAAACATGTGAGCGGGACCGGCAGAGGGCGCCATCTGCTGGAGGGAGGGGTCACCAAATTCTAGTGCTCAGCATGTATTGTTGTTTGAAGTTCCCTCATTGTGTGTAAAATGTAATAAAAAGTTTGACACAATCGATGATTTCACCCGAATCTGCACCGTCTGAGCGGGGGTGGGGTGGGGTGGGGGGTCTTCTGTTACAGCTTCTTTAATAATGAAGAATGAGATCAACCCCCCCCCCCCCCCCCACCACCACCACCACATTCTGATCTGAAAACTTCTTGTTTTTGGTTGTTAAAGAATAATTTAACAGAAAATCTAGTTTCTCTTTAAATCCTGAACAACAGGAATCTGATCACCTGGAAGGAGCAGCTGTGGTGCAGTGGTCTGCACCTCTACCATGAAGAACTTCATAATGAGATTCTATCACAAGCTTTAGGTTCATGAACATGTCTAAGACTCATTCACATCTGCAGTGGGACCATCGTCTACAGAGACTCGTAGTAAATGTTTGTCAACATGAGAGTTTCTCTTCTAAAGCGTTACCATGGAAACCATATCTGTGGGTCTTCTTCTGGTTTCTTTTCTGTTACCGAGACTCTCTGTTTGTAGAGCTGCAGGGGAGATTACCCAGAGTGCACTGCAGTCAGGTGACCTCTTATGCAAGAGTGGGAGGAGCTGCTCCGCTCAGGTGAACCAGGTGTATGACTAGAGACAGGAACCCGGAAGCTGGAGCTTTCACAGACACGACTCCATTTTCCAGACGGAACCAGGAAGCAGGTGAGTCTGAAAGTTCTGCAGAGACGAAAGTCCAGAACCAGAACTGGATCAGGGACACAACAGTTTGTGTGAAAGTTTTTTCCCCTCTCTCTGTCTTTGTGCGTTTGTGTTCTTGTGTGTTTCTCTGTCTGTGTGTTTCTGTGTTTGTGTGTTTCTGTGTTTTTGTTCTTGTGTGTTTCTGTGTTTGTGTTTCTTTGTGTATTTCTGTCTTGTGTGTTCGTGTGTCTGTGTTTTTTGTTCTTGTGTTTTTCTGTGTTTGTGTGTTTCTGTGTTTGTGTGTTTCTGTGTTTCTGTGTTTTTGTTCTTGTGTGTTTCTGTGTTTCTGTGTTTGTGTTTCTTTGTGTATTTCTGTCTTGTGTGTTTGTGTGTCTGTGTTTTTTGTTCTTGTGTTTTTCTGTGTTTGTGTGTTTCTGTATTTCTGTTTGTCTATGTGTTTCTGTGTTTTTGTTCTTGTGTGTTTCTGTGTTTGTGTGTCTTTGTGTTTCTGTGTTTGTGTTTCTTTGTGTATTTCTGTCTTGTGTGTTTGTGTTTCTGTGTTTTTGTTCTTGTGTGTTTCTCTGTCTTTGTGTTTCTGTGTCTTGTGTGTTTGTGTGTCTTTGTGTTTGTGTGTTTGTGTGTTTGTGTGTTCGTATGTGTTTGTGTGTTTGTGTGTTCGTGTGTTCGTATGTGTTTGTGTGTTTGTGTGTTCGTGTGTGTTTGTGTGTTTGTGTGTTCGTGTGTGTTTGTGTGTTTGTGTGTTCGTGTGTTCGTATGTGTGTTTGTGTTTTGTGTGTTCGTGTGTTTGTGTGTGTGTGTTCGTGTGTGTTTTGTGTGTTGTGTGTGTTTGTGTGTTCGTGTGTGTGTGTGTGTTTGTGTGTGTTTGTGTGTCTCATGAAGTGTCTCCTTCCTTCGTCTTCCTCTCAGATCTCTCGGTCGATCTCCTGTTTGCTCGATGAAGATGAGTTCTTCAGAGAACAAGGTGGTGTCAGGTTCTCCAGAACCGTGCGTGGAGATGGACCGGTCCAAATCAGAATCTGCAGGCTCGGACGGTCCGCCTGAACCTTCAGACTCAGAGTGAGATCCGGATGATGGTAGACCACCGTCAGAAGATCCCAGCTGAACCTGAGATGTTTGTGTTTGCAGACAGCAGCGCCCCCCGGAGGACCGGCCGGCAGCATCCTCTGAAGATCTGTGAGTCCGCTCTCGGGACCGGGAACATGTGACTTTAGCCCCTCCCACTTTCTTTGACCAGAACTGCAACAATTCCATTTTATGTATATGGCCTTCATCACAGAACAGTTCCTCAATGGGCTTCATGGTGATTTCACAGAAGGTCGATCATAAAACATAAACAGCAGCTGAAACATTTAAATCTACTGGTTATTCCTGTTTTTAGAACAAACTCCTCAAATACCTGATTCGACCTTAGAGATCCCGTCCCAGGACGGACAGGAGACTAACAGGAACATTCAAGAGAAATTAGCTTTTCTAACAGGGTTCATTCATGAAGGACAGGCGGGAACCACCGTCCCGCCAGAAGCAGCTCTGCAGCTAACGTTCTCCTGACGTTCTCCTAACGTTCTCCTGACGTTCTCCTGACGTTCTCCTGACGTTCTCCTGATGTTCTCCTGACGTTCTCCTAACGTTCTCCTGACGTTCTCCTGACGTTCTCCTAACGTTCTCTTGACGTTCTCCTGACATTCTCCTGACATTCTCCTGACGTTCTCCTGACGTTCTCTTGACGTTCTCCTGACGTTCTCCTAACGTTCTCTTGACGTTCTCCTGACATTCTCCTGACATTCTCCTGACGTTCTCCTGACGTTCTCCTGACGTTCTCCTAACGTTCTCCTGACGTTCTCCTAACGTTCTCCTGACGTTCTCCTGACGTTCTCCTGACGTTCTCCTGACGTTCTCCTGACGTTCTCCTGACGTTCTCCTGACGTTCTCCTAACGTTCTCTTGACGTTCTCCTGACATTCTCCTGACATTCTCCTGACGTTCTCCTGACGTTCTCTTGACGTTCTCCTGACGTTCTCCTAACGTTCTCTTGACGTTCTCCTGACATTCTCCTGACATTCTCCTGACGTTCTCCTGACGTTCTCCTGACGTTCTCCTAACGTTCTCCTGACGTTCTCCTGACGTTCTCCTAACGTTCTCCTGATGTTCTCCTGACGTTCTCCTGACGTTCTCCTGACGTTCTCCTGACGTTCTCCTGATGTTCTCCTCACAGACAGAGGAAGAGGAAGGCTCTGCTGATGGAGGAGCGACCGTCCTCCTGCGCTCTGTGTCAGGACGTCCTGAAGGATCCGCTCTGTCTCGGTTGCGGACATTGGTTCTGCAGGCGCTGCGTCACCTCCCGTCGGCAGCGGTCCGCCGCGGCCCGCCGCTCCTGCTTCCAGTGTGCCGCCGAATCCGACAGCGCAGCCGGAATCCGGACGTGGGATCACAGCGGAAGTACGAGATGTTTCTCAGATCAGGTCTTTCTGCTCCAGCCAGACCAGCAGAACCCTTCAGAGTCTTTCAGAATGTAACCTGCTGAACCAGTCAGTAGTTGCTGTTCAGTCTGTAGGGCTGGATCGTTGTTTAGGTGGTGATCCGACACGATTCACGAATCGAACCACGATTCTTACTTTTTAATATTATGTTTATTGCTATGTGAATATTTACTAGATGGAGAATTGAAATGATTTGTATTGAATCACCAACATTTATGTCTTTATTTACAACAGTAGATCAGAATCAACAAGAAACAAAGATTCAGATAGAAAGAAAGTTTATTTTCCATTAAAACATTTTTTTTGTCAGCTTTCTGGTTAAGTTCAGCAGTAATATAAACAAAAAAGGAGGAAAATCTCTGCTGTTTTGGATCATTTAACAACAGAACTTGAAAATGTTCCCACAGTTTTTTAATTCTCAAAGTTCTTCAATATTTTTCTGCAGCAGAATCAGCTGATTGACGTTGTTTCCATCCTCCTTTCAGCAGCAGAGGCTGAGTTTCTTCAGAATAAGATGGAGTTTAGTTAATTACATCAACTGTTGAAGAGTTATCATAACTAAATGAATGTAAACACTGGAGCTAAAGCTCTGGTGTTAAAGCTGATTCTTTGTTCAGAAGTTCTGTCAGTGAACAGAACTTCAGTCTCTGAACAGAAAAAATCTCTAGTTTTACTTTGAAAACCGGAAGTTTCACGTCACGTGAGATGTGTTCACTTCCTGTGACTACTGCGGCTCTTTCATCTTTGTTTTAGTTCATAAACTTAAAATCCAACATTAATCTGCATTCCAGAGGAAAATACATCGTTCCCAGATGATATTTTGATCATATTTTATTACAATTTATTATATTTATAAAGATCAGGAATCAGTGATTATGGACGTCGTGCGAGTACTCGAGCACTCGGACACTCGTTACAGGCCGACCAGTCAGGGCCAGGAGACTCGGGTGAGACTCGGGCTCCACCTGCTGGTGACTCTCAGAAAGGATGTTTTTGCTTGAGGTCTTTCTGATCTGATCTGTTGTTCTTTCACGCAGGAATCCACTCCGAGTGTTGGGAGACCCTGAAGATGGTTCTCAGGAACTTCATGGACGTCTTTAACTTGATTTCTGAGGACCAGATCTTCTTGAACGACATTTTTGTAGACCTCCACATCACAGAGGCCAGAAATGAGCATCGGCGCAAAGAAGTTGGAGCCTCATCCAGAAAGAAACCCAAGCCGCCAAGAAGCATCCGGATGGAGGACGTCCTGAAGCCTGGAAGGGACACGTCAGCCAGAATCGTTCTGACCAAAGGAGCTCCTGGTGTCGGGAAGAGCATATTGACTCAGAAGTTCACGCTGGACTGGGCTGGGCGCAGAGACACTGATGACATCCATTTTGTGTTTCCATTCAAGTTCAAAATGCTGAACAAGCAGAAGGATCTGAAACGGAACTTTGTGGACCTCATCCACGACACCTTCGGGGACATCAGAGATTCTGGAATCGCCTCCTTCGATGAATTTCGGATTTTGCTGATCTTGGACGGTCTAGACGAGTGTCAGCTTCCCCTGGACTTCAAAAAGAACGAGACGCTGAGCGACATCTGCACGGAGACCTCGCTGGACGTCCTGCTGACCAACCTGATCAAAGGGAACCTGCTTCCCTTCGCCCAGATCTGGATCACCACGCGACCTGCGGCGGCCGCTCGGATCCCTGCCAAGTTTGTGGGGTTGGTGACGGAGATCAGAGGGTTCTCGGACGCCAGCAAGGAGGCCTACTTCTGGAAGAGGATCAAGAACAAGGAGCAGGCCAGCAGGGTCATCTCCCATGTGAGGGCCTACGAAAGTCTCTACAGGATGTGTCACCTCCCACACTTCTGCCGCGTCACCATCAAGGTCCTGGAGGACAAGATGAAGAGCGGAGAGGAAGAGGAGTTTCCCAAGAACATCGGGGATATGTACATCAACTTTCTGTTGCTTCAGAGCAAACGCAACCGGCAGAAGTATCCGGAGAAGGCCGGGAAGTATCCGGACATGAAGAAGGTCATCCAGGTTCTGGGTAAACTGGCCTTCGAACAGCTGCAGAGAGGCCACCTGATCTTCTACGCCTCCCGCATGGCGGAGTACGGCATCAGCGTGAAAGACGCGCCGCTGTACTCGGACGTGTTGACCAGCATCTCTGGAAAGAGAAAAGCTGCCTGCCACGACCCCGCGTACTGCTTCCTCCGCCTGAGGACCCAGGAGTTCCTGGCTGCAGTCTATGTCCTCAACTCTTACCGTGGCAGGAAGGCAGAGGTTCTGCAGGAGCGTCTCGGGGGTGGGGACAACCCGGGCGAGTCTCCTCTGGAGGCCTTTGTGAGCACGGCCCTCCTGGCCCCCCTGCAGAGCAGAAGCGGACAAATGGACCTCTTTGTTTGCTTCCTTCATGGCTTCTCTGTGCAGTTCATCCAGAACTTCCTCAAAAGCTTGATCGGTCGCCCAGACGCCAAATCCGAAGTCATCCTGACTGCCCTCAACCACCTGAAGAAGATGAGCTACCAGAACCTGATTTCTGACCAGAGCCTCAACATCTACCACACTCTGATGAACGTGAAGGAGCTGTCGCTGCCGCAGCAGATCCAGCGCTTCCTCAAGCTGGAGAGTAAGTCAGAGAAGGAGCTCCTGGAGGTCCACGTCCCTCTGCTGATCCACATGATGCACGCCTCCGAAGACGAGCTGTACCTGAAGAAGTACAACGTCCCCAGACGGACTCACCAGAGGCTGAAGAGAACCACGGTGAGTCCAGGTTCAGTTCTTCTCATGTTTGCAACTCCTCCTGGATCTGAACCTGATCTTCAGAAGATCTGAACCTGATCTTCAGAAGATCTGAACCTGATCTTCAGGAGATCTGAACCTGATCTTCAGGAGATCTGAACCTGATCTTCAGAAGATCTGAACCTGATCTTCAGAAGATCTGAACCTGATCTTCAGGAGATCTGAACCTGATCTACAGAAGATCTGAACCTGATCTTCAGAAGATCTGAACCTGATCTTCAGAAGATCTGAACCTGATCTTCAGGAGATCTGAACCTGATCTTCAGAAGATCTGAACCTGATCTTCAGAAGATCTGAACCTGATCTTCAGGAGATCTGAACCTGATCTTCAGAAGATCTGAACCTGATCTTCAGGAGATCTGAACCTGATCTTCAGGAGATCTGAACCTGATCTTCAGAAGATCAGAACCTGATCTTCAGGAGATCTGAACCTGATCTTCCGGAGATCTGAACCTGATCTTCAGGAGATCTGAACCTGATCTTCAGAAGATCTGAACCTGATCTTCAGAAGATCTGAACCTGATCTTCAGGAGATCTGAACCTGATCTACAGGAGATCTGATCCTGATCTTCAGGAGCTCTGATCCTGATCTTCACTAGATCTGAACCTGATCTTCAGAAGATCAGAACCTGATCTTCCGGAGCTCTGATCCTGATCTTCAGGAGCTCTGATCCTGATCTTCACTAGATCTGAACCTGATCTTCCGGAGATCTGAACCTGATCTTCAGGAGATCTGAACCTGATCTTCAGAAGATCTGAACCTGATCTTCAGAAGATCTGAACCTGATCTTCAGGAGATCTGAACCTGATCTTCCGGAGATCTGAACCTGATCTTCAGGAGATCTGAACCTGATCTTCAGAAGATCTGAACCTGATCTTCAGGAGATCTGAACCTGATCTTCAGAAGATCAGAACCTGATCTTCAGGAGATCTGAACCTGATCTTCCGGAGATCTGAACCTGATCTTCCGGAGATCTGAACCTGATCTTCAGGAGATCTGAACCTGATCTTCAGAAGATCTGAACCTGATCTTCAGGAGATCTGAACCTGATCTACAGAAGATCTGAACCTGATCTTCAGAAGATCTGAACCTGATCTTCAGAAGATCTGAACCTGATCTTCAGGAGATCTGAACCTGATCTTCAGAAGATCTGAACCTGATCTTCAGAAGATCTGAACCTGATCTTCAGGAGATCTGAACCTGATCTTCAGGAGATCTGAACCTGATCTTCAGAAGATCAGAACCTGATCTTCAGGAGATCTGAACCTGATCTTCCGGAGATCTGAACCTGATCTTCAGGAGATCTGAACCTGATCTTCAGAAGATCTGAACCTGATCTTCAGAAGATCTGAACCTGATCTTCAGGAGATCTGAACCTGATCTACAGGAGATCTGATCCTGATCTTCAGGAGCTCTGATCCTGATCTTCACTAGATCTGAACCTGATCTTCAGAAGATCAGAACCTGATCTTCCGGAGCTCTGATCCTGATCTTCAGGAGCTCTGATCCTGATCTTCACTAGATCTGAACCTGATCTTCCGGAGATCTGAACCTGATCTTCAGGAGATCTGAACCTGATCTTCAGAAGATCTGAACCTGATCTTCAGAAGATCTGAACCTGATCTTCAGGAGATCTGAACCTGATCTTCCGGAGATCTGAACCTGATCTTCAGGAGATCTGAACCTGATCTTCAGAAGATCTGAACCTGATCTTCAGGAGATCTGAACCTGATCTTCAGAAGATCAGAACCTGATCTTCAGGAGATCTGAACCTGATCTTCCGGAGATCTGAACCTGATCTTCCGGAGATCTGAACCTGATCTTCAGGAGATCTGAACCTGATCTTCAGAAGATCTGAACCTGATCTTCAGAAGATCTGAACCTGATCTTCAGAAGATCTGAACCTGATCTACAGGAGATCTGATCCTGATCTTCAGGAGCTCTGATCCTGATCTTCACTAGATCTGATCTGCTCAGATCCTTTCATAGAGTCAGTTCAGTCTTTGAATCCTCTTCATCACTGATGAGGAGGAGAACGTTCTGATGAAGCTTCTGTCTGCAGGTGGAGGTGGTGGTGAAGGTGTGCACCTGAAGCCAAACAGGAACCTGTACTGTGTTCTGTGAAGGACGGCGCCACCGTGTGGAGAGTTTTGCAGCTGCAGATTCACAGCTCTGTAATGAGAATGTCTGAATAAAGAGACGTGGACAGAGTTTGGACTCTCCTTCCTCTCAGCAGCATCAGGTCCTGGAGACAGATCCTGGAAGGAGAGAGTTTAGAAGTTTGTCTGAACTTTCATATTAAAGATTCTTTAAACTTTTCATTCAGATGTTTCATTTCACATGAAAGATGAAGATGATCTTCCTCACAACCTCTGGAGGGGGGGGGGGGGACTAGACCATTGACTGTATAAACACTGGACATCTGGAGCAATGAGGTCTCCCATTGAAATGCATGACCTCCTCTCCTCTGAAAGTAGGCCGCCGCTTTCACCGTCACTTCCTGAAACGGCTATCGCCATTTTGTAAACCATCATCAGTGATTGGTCCGAGTCTCTGTGAGTCATGGAATCTATAGGAAGTACCTTCAACCAATCTGAGGTGAGTTTATTGTGAGTCTCCGCCTCTTTCCACGCCTCTACCTCGAGACATTGGAATGTAAACAGCTTCCACTTTAATAACGGCGACTCGAGAGAATTGTACAAGTCATTGTTCAAGTCTTTCCAACATTTGATTCTGCTGTTAACCTTTCCTGCTTCCTCGTCCTGACCGTGGTTGGGGGGGACAGAGGAGCTGCTGCAGCTCCTCGGACGAACGTCCTCGTGGTTAAACCCGCGGGTGTTTGGTTCTGCAGCAGATACTCTCTCTGTCTGGTTGGAGGCTGGAATCCACCATTTATTTTCACTTTTGTTTTACAGCACATTGCTTTACTCGAACTTTCCTCGAACGCCCGCTCCTTTTCTTTCATCTCTCATCCTCTCTCTCTCACACACATGCGCGCGTGCACGTACAATCACACTCGCACCGCCCCGTCCCTTTCTCTCTCTGTAGCTTTCCCACAACACTGCAAATGTTGTATTGACTTACATATTTTCTTTTTTGTTGAGCTAAATAATGTGTCTCCACACATAAACATAAACATTCTCAGTTCTAATCATCCATTTCCATATTGAAACCAGTGACTGTATACGCTGGCGTCCGCGTTAACTTTCAACTTCTTGTGTTTTTTCCACCGGTTTAACCGCGTTGAGCCTCTATTTCTACAGAGTAAAAGATGGAGACAGCATGTCCTCTTGTTTTAAACTGCTGCATTCCATTGAGGAAAACAATAGAAGGACAATGAATGGAACATTGTTGAATTGTAAAGTAGGTGTTAAAAGGTCTTCACGGACGCATTGATGAAGTCTGCTCCCATTGGCTACCCGTCATCTGTCACTCAAACCCCCCAGACGTTCCACGTCAGACCCACAAACGCTTATTGAGCCATCTGATTGGTCAATTTATAACTCAAATAACTTGTGATAATGGAAAAAAATCTTTAAAAAAATGAGGATTAGAAAAAAGAAGTTAATCAGAAAGCACCAGAGGAAGAATGATTATTCTGACATTTAAAATGACTGAGAAATAACTGTCTGTTTCTCAATGGAAGTCAATGGGACTTTATACAGTCAATGTATGGAACAGGAAGGAGGGGGGCATGCTCAGTCCAGTTCTCCCTTATACAGTCAATGTATGGAACACGGAAGGAGGGGGGCATGCTCAGTCCAGTTCTGCCTTATACAGTCAATGTATGGAACACGGAAGGAGGGGGGCATGCTCAGTCCAGTTCTGCCTTATACAGTCAATGAAAGGGAGAGGGTGAGTGAGGGAGGGGGAAAGAGAGAGAGTGAGGGAGTGAGAGAGAGAGAGGGAGAGAGAGAGAGAGAGAGGTTTAAAATGAGATAAATTTGTTCTTAAATTGGTTCTCCATAGAAAATCAGAACCTCTAAATTCTGATCTTTGTCGGGATCAAACCGGAATCGATTGATCTCCTCCGCTGGTTCTGACGAGCACGAGCCGCGCGCATGCGCCCTGCACCAGCTCGTTGCAGCCTGCAAGCTAGCAAACGCCGCGCGAGACATCGACGGGAGCATCTGCGCGTGACCCCCCCGGAGACGGTGAGTGCCCGCGAGGACAGCCCCCCACCCCGCGCGGACGCCCCGCTCATTCTGGAGGTGCGGGGACCTGCGGGGGGGAGGGGGGCATTGTTCCCCTCCTGCTTGTGGGGTGGGGTGGGGCGGGGTGTCATACGTGTGGAGACCGTGAGTGGCCCCTCCCTCCTCAGAACTTCTGAGGGTTCTGGTTCAGACTCCTGTGGTTCTGATCACCTGCTCATCCAGGTAAATGCAGAAGGGCGAGTTAGAGAGAGGGAGGACATGAGGAGGTGCTGGGACCTCCTCTCAGCACCTCCAGAGGGTAGGGAGGTGCTGGATCAGGATGAGGGAAGGAGTCGGGGAGGACCGGAACATCAGAGCAGAACCGACACACCGGCTGACTGGACCTCCTTCAGGAGAGGAGGCAGAGCAGGAGGTGGTGGAGGTGTGAGGAGGACTGAGGAGGAGCGACGACATCACAACAGAATCCAACATTTCTGAACCAGAACCGGTTCTGAGGGCGGGGGCTGGGTTCTGTTCTGAGTTCTGGTTGTGTTCCTGCAGGCATGGCAGTCAACGTGTACGCCACGTCCGTGTCCATCGACAACCTGAGCCGCCACGACATGCTGGCGTGGGTCAACGACTCGCTGCACCTCAACTACACCAAGGTGGAGCAGCTGTGCTCAGGTGAGTTCCAGAACCAGAACCGGGTTGTTGGAGATCCAGTTCTAGAGACCAAAGTCCTCCTTCCTCCGTCCTCTGGTCCGTTAAGAAGGTTCAGATCGGTCAGGAACCAGAGGTCGCCACGGTAACCAAAAGAGCAAATCTCTCTGCGGGACTCTGAGCGGTTCTGACCCGCCAGGCGTTTCACCGGGCAGACGAGTCCCCGAGTCCGTCGACATTTTACTAAAGTTAGACAGAAAGTTTCTGACCTTCTGACCACAGAGGACAGCTGCTGATCCAGGAGAGGTGGGCGTGGTTACAGATCAGTCAGGTGGGCGTGGCCTCACTTTATGTTATACTGATGGGTTCCTGTCAGAGATCCGCCGCGCTCCGACAGAACCGAACACGAGTTCCTGCTGCAGCAGCGACCTGTCAGACTGATAGTCTCCGTGGCGTGTGCTCGCTCCATCAGCTCCTTTATATGAGCCCGCCCACTATCAATGGGATTGGCTGGAAGTTCAAACCACTGACTTGATTGACCAATAGAAACTCAGGCGGCTCCACGGTTCCTGTTTGGAACCAGACTGGTGTCCGACCATCGCTGTGACGGATCCGACTTCATCTTCAGCTGCTCAAAAGAGCCTCGCGGGCCACCGTAGGAAACTCCTGCTTTAGACGGTGTCACGTTAGCAGAGAGACGGCAGCATCTGAACGTCTGACGTGTGCTAGCGGTTGACACGTGGAGCATGGAAATGACTGTAAAAACAAGGATCGTATAATATTAACAACATTATTTATTAACCTCAATAATAATAAATCATCTGATATAAAATGTCAAATGAATTAGAAGAGAATCGTGAAGTTTCTGTTTTCAGACTCTGTTTATTATGTATGTAAAAATGTATTTTATTACTATTAAGACAGCTCTGTATTATTGATCCTTTTATTTCAATGTTAAACTGATATTATATTTTAAATGTTTCCAAAAAAATGTTTTGAAGAAAATGAAAAAGTGATAATTGTTCTAAAATAACCCTATCCAAACATCACCACGGTAACATATGGATCATTGAAATGTTTGGCACATGGAGACACTCTCTGAGAATTGCATGGTATCGCGGGATACCCAGCTTTGACCCGGGACAGAAGTTCTGACGGGTCCTGGTTCTGCAGGAGCGGCGTACTGCCAGTTCATGGACATGCTGTTCCCCGGCTGCGTCCTCCTGAAGAAGGTCAAGTTTCAGGCCAAGCTGGAGCACGAGTTCATCCACAACTTCAAAGTCCTGCAGGCCGCCTTCAAGAGGATGGGCGTCGACAAGGTGAGATGATCCTTCACAAAGTAGCTCCTCCCCCTGCACCTCACAACGTAGCTCCTCCCCCTGCACCTCACGAAGTAGCTCCTCCCCCTGCACCTCACAAAGTAGCTCCTCCCCCTGCACCTCACAAAGTAGCTCCTCCCAGAGGGTCTGTGGGTCGTCTGCTGAACGCGTCTCCACAGAGAAAGCTCCGCCCCCGGTAGCAGGGGGCGGGGCAACAGTGGGCTCTAACGTGTCCTTCTGTTTCCTGGTCCAGATCATCCCCGTGGAGAAGCTGGTCAAAGGGAAGTTCCAGGACAACTTTGAGTTTGTTCAGTGGTTCAAGAAGTTCTTTGATGCCAACTACGATGGGAAGGAGTACGACCCGATTCTGGCCCGGCAGGGGCAGGACGCGGTCCCGCCCCCCAACCCAGGTGATCATTTTTGCCACAGACCAAAGAGACCCACAGGTAACGACGCCCGCTCTGGCCGCGCTGCACGCCGCCACCGAGCTTTGGATGGCTCTGACCCGATTCACCGCTCAGGCCCGGCTTGCCGCTCGGTGCCGTGCAGTGAGACGCTGCATGAAGACCCGAGTCCACCTTCACCGTGCTGCTTCCTGCCGCTGACGCAGCCTCACGTCTGCAGGGGGCGGGGCCAGGGGCTTGACGGGTCCGGTCCAAACATTACCCAGAACCTCTGCAACCTGAAACTAAACTCAAACTCAATCAGGTTCTGAATCAGAACCAGGTTCAGGTTCTAAACCAGGTTCTGAACTTCAACAGAATCTGATCCAATAAGATGAGTTCATTTGTTCCATGTTGGAAACGTTACAACAAAACGAGTTAGGGGTAAAGGGTTTAGACCCGCCCCCCTGTAATGATTGGAGGGCAGAGGAAAAGCGTTTGGACCCCGCCCCCCTGTAATGATTGGAGGGCAGAGGAAAAGCGTTTGGACCCGCCCCCCTGTAATGATTGGAGGGCAGAGGAAAAGCGTTTGGACCCCGCCCCCCTGTAATGATTGGAGGGCAGAGGAAAAGCGTTTGGACCCCGCCCCCCTGTAATGATTGGAGGGCAGAGGAAAAGCGTTTGGACCCCGCCCCCCTGTAATGATTGGAGGGCAGAGGAAAAGCGTTTGGACCCGCCCCCCTGTAATGATTGGAGGGCAGAGGAAAAGCGTTTGGACCCGCCCCCCTGTAATGATTGGAGGGCAGAGGACTATCCACACAGCTGATCTTCTGTAGACTGGAATCCTTTAGTTCTGATCTTTGGATAGAGATCCAGCTTCATCTTGAGATCTGATGGATCTAACGGGTTTCTTTAAAGTGATCTCTTCATTTTTCAGAACAGTGTATATAACCCCCCCCCCCCCCTCCACCTCCGCGGGGGGTTTCTCCTCTATCTCCAAGAGTCCTGGGAAGGTCCTGCAGTATCTTCTCTGTTCTGGACTGAGATGTCTGAGGTCTTTCCAGGATCTGCTGTAGCCCCTCCTCCAGTTTGGAGGCTCCAGCTCCGAGTGCTCTCTGGTGTTCTCTCCAGCGTTCTCATGTTCCTTCTCTTTCTCAGATGTTACCATCTCTTTGAGTTCTGCCACATCCATCCACAACAGCTTTCCTCGGTTCTTGATCCACCACTACAATGTCTGGTTGGTTCTCCATCACCATCCCGTCTGGATCTGGACGTCCCACTGGATCCTTGTTCTCTCATTCTCTGGTTCTCCAACAGACAGATGTTGGTCTCCTTCATCAGTCTGTGACAGGATGAAGGTTTGGAGAAGTCTTAAAGGTGACTGAGGTGAGGCAGACACCTGTGCTGGCAGCTCCCTAGAGGATTCTGGTGGGTGAGCACCAGCCTGAACTGGAACCAGAATTTAAACCAGAACCTGACCCACAATAGAGGTGAATCCTCCACCAGAACCTGAGCTAAAACCAGAACCGCTCCTGCCATCATGCTGCTGGCGGTCTGCATGGTTTCCCGGACCGGTTCCAGCTGGAGTCCGTCTCTGTGCTGTAACATCTTCTCTGACATTCCCTCCAGGACCTCCGAGAACGTCCCCAACGGTTCCGAAGAACATGCCGACTCCGCAGCGGGTCCAGCACAACACCCCGGCCCTGAGGAAGAACGCGTCCTTGTCCAGGAACGGCGGCGGCGATGGAGAGATCCTGGAGCTCAACCAACAGGTCAGCCAGTCGGAGAACCTCCAGAACTTCAGCCTCTAGAACAGAACCAGCCTGCAATGCATGCTGGGATTGAAGCAGAACCTCTAAGACCGATGAGCTAAAACTAATTTCTGCTCCAGATGACAATGGCTTTTCAGGGTTAATATTGGCTCCGCCTACTTACTGAGTTGGCAGCACGACATCTGTCAGGAGGAGAGACAGACTGAAGGAGTCCTGTCTAACTGCTGACCGAGTCTCGTCTAACTGCGGACCGAGTCTCGTCTTACTGCTGACAGTCTCGTCTAACTGCGGACCGAGTCTCGTCTAACTGCTGACAGTCTCGTCTAACTGTTGACCGAGTCTCGTCTTCCTGCTGACCGAGTCTCGTCTTCCTGCTGACCGAGTCTCGTCTAACTGCTGACCGAGTCTCGTCTGCCCTGCAGCTGATGGAGCTGAAGCTGATGGTGGACAGTCTGGAGAAGGAGCGCGACTTCTATTTCAGCAAACTGAGGGACATCGAGTTGATCTGCCAGGAGCACGAGAGCGAGAACAACCCCACCCTCAGCAGGATCATCGACATTCTCTACGCCACAGAGGTATTGTAGTGTTACTTGATATGATATATTGTTGTATTTTGTTATCTTTTGTTTTGTTATGTTTTTTTATTATATTGCATTATGATATGTTTTGTTGCGTCACCTGCAGTACCAGAACATACCTGCAGGGCAGCACAGAACCACCAATGGTCTGTAGAGTCCGAATTTCCACCAGTTTTGGGTCGCTCTGCTGCCTGGAAGGATTCGGAGGGAAAATGTTTGGCGGGTCACTGGGGATGTGTGCGGCGTGACGTAGTGACAGTCATGAACATGTGGCGTGAATAACCTCTGGTGTGTTTGTGTATCTCAGGAGGGATTCGCCGCCCCGGAAGATGAAGACTTGGACCAACAAGTTCACCTGGACCAGGACGAATACTGAGCCACCATGCCCCGGCTGTCTTTCATTTCCCGCTCTTTTCTGTCTCGTCCTCTGTTTGCCACATGTTTGAGCCTCATCGTTTGTGTATGCTATAGTCCAGTGGAAAAGCGTCTGCCCTGAAACTGGAAGGTTGTGGGTTCAAACCCACCATGGTTGAGACTCCCTACTGGACGCTCATCTCTACGGAGGTGGAATGGGGGAGTCAAGCCGGAGCTCGTTTCCTGACACACCTGGTGGGTGTGGCAACTGATGAGACTTCGACCAACAAATAAGAAAGTCATCAATCGAGCTACTTCCAGGACAAACACGGAACGGCGATCTCCAGACCTGCAAGCGTCATTCAAACCTGAATAACCAAACTTCTGCAGAACTTACAGAGATGGGCTCTCCATGATTCCGATTTGGTCGTTCTGGTCTCCAGACGGACCGTAGAAGATGTAAACATCTACGTTTCATCTTTGGTCGTCCTGGTCTCCAGACGGACCAGAGAAGATGTGAACGTCTACGTTTCTTGTTTGGTCGTTCTGGTCTCCAGACGGACCAGAGAAGACGAAAACGTCTACATTTCATGTTTGGTCGTCCTGGTCTCCAGATGGACCGGAGAAGACGTAAACGTCTATGTTCCTTGTTTGGTCGTCCTGGTCTCCAGATGGACCATAGAAGATGTAAACGTTTACGTTTCTTGTTTGGTCGTTCTGGTCTCCAGATGGACCGGAGAAGACGTAAACGTCTATGTTCCTTGTTTGGTCGTCCTGGTCTCCAGATGGACCATAGAAGTTGTAAACGTTTACGTTTCTTGTTTTGGTCGTCTGGTCTCCAGATGGACCAGAGAAGACGTAACGTCTACGTTTCTTGTTTGGTCTTCCTGGTCTCCAGATGGACCAGAGGAGACGTAAACGTCTACGTTTCTTGTTTGGTCGTCTGGTCTCCAGATTCCGGGACCATAGAGACGTAAACGTTTACGTTTCTTGTTTGGTCGTCCTGGTCTCCAGATGGACCATAGAAGACGTAAACGTTTACGTTTCTTGTTTGGTCGTCCTGGTCTCCAGATGGACCATAGAAGACGTAAACGTTTACGTTTCTTGTTTGGTCGTCCTGGTCTCCAGATGGACCATAGAAGACGTAAACGTTTACGTTTCTTGTTTTTGGGTCGTCCACTGTTTGGTCGCTCCAGATGGACCATAGAAGACGTAAACGTTTACGTTTCTTGTTTGGTCGTCCTGGTCTCCAGATGGACCATAGAAGACGTAAACGTTTACTTTTCTTGTTTGGTCGTCCTGGTCTCCAGACGGACCAGAGAAGACGTAAACGTCTACGTTTCTTGTTTGGTCGTCCTGGTCTCCAGATGGACCATAGAAGACGTAAACGTTTACGTTTCTTGTTTGGTCGTCCTGGTCTCCAGATGGACCATAGAAGACGTAAACGTTTACGTTTCTTGTTTGGTCGTCCTGGTCTCCAGACGGACCAGAGAAGACGTAAACGTCTACGTTTCTTGTTTGGTCGTCCTGGTCTCCAGATGGACCATAGAAGACGTAAACGTTTACGTTTCTTGTTTGGTCGTTCTGGTCTCCAGATGGACCATAGAAGACGTAAATGTTTACGTTTCTTGTTTGGTCGTTCTGGTCTCCAGATGGACCATAGAAGACGTAAACGTCTACATTTCTTGTTTGGTCGTCCTGGTCTCCAGGGGCCCGTTTCAAGAAGCAGGTTCAACAAATTTAGAGTTGAAACCTGAACTTAGAGTCACTGGACTCAAAATTCGCGAACTTAGAGTTTTCGGTTTGAGAACAGCTGAAAATGTTTGATTCAATCAACTTAAAGTTGTTGGAACCAGAATCAGGTGCGAGCGTCGCGACCATTAAAAGCCCTGATCAATGGAGCAAAGACAACACGATTCACCATGGCAACGGGAACAAGCATCCGAGTTACTTCCGGCGACGGAAATTGATAAGTTCCTACAAGCATATGAGACTACAAGAACATTTTCATCAAGATAATAAACCCAGCTGCAGCGGTAAAACAGAGAGAAAACATCTGCAGAGTTAATGCATACGTCTACATTTGAATCATTTCAAATAATGAATAAATAATAATATCAGGAAGGTTATTTTGTCACTTGTTAAGTAAGGAATGGTTCTTGATCTGTTAATAATTTAACCAGTCATCTCCGTAATCGCATGAATGACCGTTTTCCTCAACCCCCCACCCCCACCACCACGTACACACACGGATCTGCACGCTAAAACGAAACACTGTAGCTGCCTGAGATATGTTAAAAATAAGCATTTATTTAAATGTAATTCTCAAGACTTAAAAAATATGCGCTGAAAAGCTTTTTTATTTTTAATTACAAAAACGTAACATGTTGGGGCCAGGATTTGAACTTGAGACGTCAGATGCGGAGGCAGCGTCGCTGACAACTGAGCTAATAGTTGTCATGTGAAATTTGTGTTGTATACGAATACAAACCCCCTACCGGTTTTTGAGATTTGATGATTTCGATTTTTAAGGGTTTCAAATGATGAAAATAAAACTCCTTATTATCAATAGCAAATCCCTGGAATAACTCACTATTTATAATGTCGCTCAAATTAAAATCGTAGAAAATGCATCAATCGACTCGTGTCCTCCAAATCTTCTCCCAACATAAATAACATTTCCTCTGGATTAATCCAGCCTCCTCTCTACATGATCCTCTATGAATGGACATGTCATTTTGGTTTCTGCTGGTGGAAACGTGACGTCTCTAATGTGAATGTTCTCTAAATATTAATGAAGAACTCAGATTTGAACATCTTTCACTTTAAAAAGGGGCGGAGACTGCAGAGAACTCTAAGTTTCCTGAAGAAAACCTGCTCCAGACCAGGTTTCGTTCACAGACTCAGTTGCCACAGTGATTGATTCTGAGTTCAGCTTAACCCGCTTCTTGAAACGGGCTTGGTTTCGCCCACTTTCACAGGTTTGAGTTATCTCTCTTTCTGAAGCCGAAAACTCAGAGTTTTGCTGAATTTGGAGTTCAAGAACTCAAAGTTCCAACAAAACCTGCTTCTTGAAACGGGCCCCAGATGAAACGTCTACGTTTTTCCTGTTTGTTGTCCTGGTCTCAAGAAAGACCAGAGAGACGAAACGCCTACGTTTCTTGTTTGGTTGTCCTGTCTCCAGAAACGGACCAGAGGAAGACGTAAACGTTACGTTTTTTGTTTGTGTCCTGTTCTCCGGTGGGTTTGTGGTCGTTCGTCTCCAGACGGACCAGAGAAGACGAAAACGTCTACGTTTCTTGTTTGGTCGTTCTGGTCTCCAGAAAGACCAGAGAAGACGAAAACGTCTACGTTTCTTGTTTGGTTGTCCTGTCTCCAGACGGACCAGAGAAGACGTAAACGTCTACGTTTCTTGTTTGGTTGTCCTGTCTCCAGACGGACCAGAGAAGACGTAAACGTCTACGTTTCTTGTTTGGTCGTTCTCGTCTCCAGACGGACCAGAGAAGACGAAAACGTCTACGTTTCTTGTTTGGTTGTCCTGTCTCCAGAAAGACCAGAGAAGACGAAAACGTCTACGTTTCTTGTTTGGTTGTCCTGTCTCCAGACGGACCAGAGAAGACGTAAACGTCTACGTTTCTTGTTTGGTCGTTCTCGTCTCCAGACGGACCAGAGAAGACGAAAACGTCTACATTTCTTGTTTGGTCGTCCTGTCTCCAGAAAGACCAGAGAAGACGTAAACGTCTACGTTTCCTCTGTGGTCGTCCTGGTCAAAGGACGGACCAGAGACATCGTAAACTTCCACATCCATCACGCTCGTTTGCTAGTTTTTATTCTTGGGAAAATGCCCCCCGCCGCCGCGTCTTTATGTAGCACAGGAATGTCATGTTGAGTCTTCTGCAGGAACCTCCAAGGCCAAACGCTGGTTTGAAGTTTGTACATATTTGCCATATTTGAGTTAGTTGTTTTGCTGAGCTGCTTTTGTTTATGTACGTTGTTGATTTGGGTGAAGTCAGAGAGGCTCCACCCACCGCTGCTACCGGTCAGGAAAGTCACTGTAAAGATAATCCACTATTTAATTCACTTTTTTCTCATCAGTTATGGCAGATCTGAGGTCTGCACAGCTGGTTTGGGTTTAATGGTTCCACAGAACGGCTGAGGATCAGTGGTTAGTGGTCACCCGCTCGAGGAAGTCAGGATGGATGGACGCATGCTCCTCAAACGGGTCAAAGCAGCTTCCGGCCCCTCCAGCAGCACCGTACTGATGTAGCAGATGTGTTTTCTTTCCTGAGAAGGTGTGATGACAGCAGGTCACTGCTGGCAGAATAAAGCTGTGGAACGTTCTGACGTGAGTTTGGAATAAACAGCAGAACAAACGTTTCTGAACGGTTCGATGGTCACAATTCCTACACTGTTTAATACTTGTTATGACAAAAATGAGGGGGAGCTGCTCAGAGATATTCTTTTTGTCTGAAGAGGTCAAACCAGCAAAGGTTTGAAGACAGTAAAGTGAGCTTTGACCATCGACAGTAGAAACAGTTATACATTTACTGTCTATGACTGAGACGTAACGCTATATTTTCATGTGTGAGAACATTTGCAGAAACAAACGTGTAAACTCTCAGAAAAACAGATTTTCTGTTCAGGAGCTTCATTCCGATCATTTGGAGCTCCACCATGGTGATGGCTCGCCCTCAAGAGAATCTACAGTTTTCCTTTTCATAAAACAGAACGAAGTGAATGCTTTCCTACTATTGTCCAATGATCCAATGTTTGTCCGGGGTTTAAAAGAGACCATGTGACGGCTGTAAAGTCTCAAATGGTAGAGCGCTCCCCATGCGAGAGGTCGCAGGGTCGATGCCCGCTTCCTCCAAAGTCTTTAGGTAAGTGAACTGCTGTCTGTTTAAGCCAAGGACTTTAGCTCAGCGGTTTGACATCATATTAAATCGCATGTTCATCCACAACTAAAACAGAAACCGTTTCATCACTTCTGCGTCTAGCAGAGATCGATCTCCGTCTCGTGTGTCCAGAAAAGCGGCCCGAACTTCCCGCTCTATGCAAGCGAAGAAGACGCAGAAAGTGGAAAACTCTTGTCGACTTCCCACAAAAAGACGGGATAATTTGATCCGCTGCTCTAGATCTTAAATATCGGGGATCCCACTCCCGGCACAGAGAGGAGGCCGGCGGGCCCAGGAGACCGGCACCCAAGAGACAAGACCACCAGGCCGAGGGTCCCTGCCCCCCCGCCAGGGATGGGGTAGGGGACAGAAGGTTGAAGGTCCCACCTTCCTTGTGTGATGCATGCGTGTTTGTTTGTTAGAGTGTATATTTTGAGGTGTTAGAGGTGTGTGTACTAAAGGGTGCAGTTAAAATTGACAGGACATCTCCTGATTGCTCACAGCGATGCCCCGTCACCCTCCAACCAACGACCCTACATGTCTATGGTGCGGTTAAAATTGGCGGGAAGGGTGCTGAGCGGACATCTACTGCTTGCTGGCAGTGATGTCCAAGCACCCCCCCACCAAGGTCCTACATGTTTAAGGTGCAAATAAAACAAAGGGGAGGGGCAAACTCATGCAGTGGCCACAGGAGTGGGGCCACTCCAAGCGGCCGCTTACGCTCAGTGTTTCCCTGGAGTGGCACTGTGAGAAGCTGCGGAGTTACTCATGAAGAAGAACTTTAACTCTCAGCTAAATCTGAAAGTCTTTCTTCAACCTCCACAGGAGTTCCGTCTTCAGCTGCATCCCGGATCAGAACCACAGAGAGATGAGTTCTTTCTGCTGGAAGTTCTTTACCATCAAGTTGTCTTAACTCCTGGAGAACCTTCAGTTGCTCCAAAACGCTGGAAACTAGAAGTTCAGTCTTCACCACTTTGATGTTTTGCTGCCTGTTAAATGGTTTGATGAGCGGCATTCTCCTGCGCACACATGCACAGGAAGACTGAATGGTCCAGAAGGAATTTTATTCACAAATTTCACATATCAAACACAAAACCAGGAGCAAGCAAAAACCTGAACTCTGAAATGAGTCCTCACAACTTTTTAGACAGAACTTGAAACACTACAACAAGTCATTTATTTTCTACAACAGAAAAATGGGACATGAACAATGAACTTTAACCTTCAGCAGGAACAACAAAGTCAACAGGTACAATCCAGATTTGTGCACATTGGTAACCAGGACACTCAAGAATATGACGACGCCTTCCTTTAGTTAAACTGTTGGGGTTTAAATGCAGCAGACCACCTGAGGTTAAGGGAGTTCTTGTCCAGGACTGCACAGACGCTCTACCACACAGACGCTCTACCACACAGATGCTCTATCACACAGATGCTCTATCACACAGATGCTAGCACACGAGACGCTCTACCACACAGATGCTCTATCACACAGATGCTCTATCACACAGATGCTCTACCACACAGACGCTCTACCACACAGATGCTCTATCACACAGATGCTCTATCACACAGATGCTCTACCACACAGACGCTCTACCACAGAGAGACGCTCTAATACAGACTCTCCACACAGACATCTACCCACAGACGCTCTACCACACAGACGCTCTACCACACAGATGCTCTACCACACAGATGCTCTACCACACAGACGCTCTACCACACAGACGCTCTACCACACAGACGCTCTACCACACAGACAGTCTACCACACAGACGCTCTACCACACAGACGCTCTACCACACAGACGCTCTACAACATAGACGCTCTACCACACAGATGCTCTACCACATAGACGCTCTACCACATAGACGCTCTACCACACAGACGCTCTACCACACAGACGCTCTACCACACAGACAGTCTACCACACAGACGCTCTACCACACAGACGCTCTACCACACAGACGCTCTACCACACAGACGCTCTACCACACAGATGCTCTAGCACACAGACGCTCTACCACACAGACAGTCTACCACACAGACGCTCTAACACACAGACACTCTACGATACAGACACTCTACCACACAGATGCTCTACCACACAGACGCTCTACCACACAGACGCTCTACCACACAGACACTCTACCACACAGACAGTCTACCACACAGACGCTCTACCACACAGACGCTCTACCACACAGACGCTCTACCACACAGACGCTCTACCACACAGACGCTCTACCACACAGACGCTCTACCACACAGACGCCCATTCAAATATAAACGTGTTAATGTAAATTGATCCACATCTTGTTTGATTTGTATTTGATAATTAAATCTAGTCACTTTATGGTTTATCAAAGTAAAATCTGAGGAAAAATGATGTGTGATCATCTCAAGGACATTTATTTTCGCTCTAAACAGGTAAACTCCATTTGTCATGCTTATCACAAATTAGAATTCCGAAAATATTTATGAGGCATTTTGATAAATAAAATTGTGTTAAAAATAAAACAAGAACGATAAAAATAAGTTTCAAATGAAATCAACTGTAAATGACATTTAAATAAAGTTTGGATTAAAAGATTACCTTATAACCTGCTGGTGAACTTGACAAATTAGTAGTTTTGATTATTGTACTAGACATTACTCTCCAAATCTGTGACAAACTAACAACAGTAACAGCAGTCTGTTTTTAACATGCTAGCTGTGTTTCCATGTGCATAATGTCCAGATCAGATCAAAGATCAGATTAGAATAGAACTGTGATCATAGACCTGTAAAACTTCATCCGATTGTAACAAACGTTTACATGCGACACGCGGTTGATCAGAATAAATCATGTTGACATGCGCAGAACTGTCTAAAATACCGGAAATAGTCGTAGAAGAAGAAATAACGAGTTCCGTAATAAACAAAGATCATGTATAGAGCGAGATGATCCACTGAGCGTTCTTTCATTCTTATTATTAATATTTTTAAGAGCCTGTTCGCTCATAATTTTCTAAATCTGTTGAGCAACGTTCATCTTGTCTGAACGTAAATATGTGGGACTAAGATCAGCCTTTATTCTGTCTGGATGTGATTAGAAACATGAATTCATGTGGTTTTACACGCTTTCTCTGGACCTTTCGGAGTGCGGAGCGGCAGTTCCACATTCAAAAGATCAATCGGATCAGCAATCGTACAACCACCTGTCTTGATCGGAAAGGAATTTGGACCTGAAAGAGTCTGATCGGGCCTGAGTATTCTGAACGGCGTGTTTACATGACACATTTCTGTTCAGATCCGGCGCCTCTGATTACTTGTGGCCATGGAAACGTCGCTAGTGAGACAATTTTATTATGAATATTATTTGGTTTTAATACCCTCAGGTGGATTTGAGAGTGGTAAAATAAAGGTAAACGGTAAGAGAAAAGAACTAAACATGAAATGAGGCAAAGAGCCATGATATAAAGAAAATATGATGAGAGGCCAATAGTCTCAGACTTACCCCGGGCTTACACCGCTAGCGTCACGGCTCGGTTGCGTTGCGGGAGCGGACTAGCACCAGCCGATGGCTAACACTGGCTGCTGCTCCGGCCACAGGAAGCCAAACCCTCGTTCTCCAGTCATTTCAGAACACTTCTCTGTCAGCGTGGGACTCCTCAACATGTAAGCACGGAATTTTTACGTAATGTTTACGACATGCTGACACCGGCAAGTTCAACTGAAAATATACCGGATGCACTTTCCATTCGCTCGCGTGGTTTCCGGTTTAAGTCGTGAATAAACCCAACTTCACAAGAAGTGCTGCAGATCAGACGGCTTCGCAGAGGCCGGTCCGCAGACGTGAACGCCTGCGGTCCCGCTCACACTTTGAAAGTTACGTGAAGACTGTAGAGTCGGAGTCGTAACGCTAGCGGTGTAAGCCCGGGGTTATAGCCGCATGCAGCTCTATCGGCGCATGCCACAACTCGCCACCAAGTGGTAGGAAGCTGCAGGCCCCATGGTTAAGAATCACTGCTCCACCACACAAACCCTCTACAACACTAATGTTCTACCACACAGATGCTCTACCAAGACATCATTTGGTTAATCCTCTTCTTTTGACTTTCACACAGTCTATCAGTAAATTATTAAGATTGAAATTATTTAGGGGAGGGCTTCATTGATATAAGCATAGAATCTCATTCCACCAATGACCACAGGACCACCTTTGATCTTCAGTTTGGATTGAAGATAAGTTTTTAAAACTTGAATGTGAGAGTGTAAAATTCCTGATAAACCTTTGGAATTAATGTATGATCATGCATGTATGATCATGCAGCTCAGAACTTGTAAGTAAACCCCTTTAAAGAACTGGACTGTCCAATTTTACGGACCTCTATTTTTTTTGTGTTTTTCTTTATATCAGAACCTTTAAAATCTCTGGACCCAGAATGTAGAACCTGAAAAGACGATCACAAACCCCTAAAAAAAGAAGACCCTGTTCTAACGTCGTCTTCAAGCCCCCAGCATCTTCTTCACCATGTAGCCCGGCATGTTGCTAGAGGAAGAGACCCAGGATGGCGAGCAGCAAGAGAGCCGTCACAATCTTGATGGTCAGCCACCTGTACTCGTCGCACACCAGGTGCTTTGCTGCTTTGAGGGGGATGAGAAACCAGAGCAGAGCCACATCTGGACGGCTGGGGGACAGAGACACAGAACAGACATTCAAAAACTGAAGGCATGTTTTAGGTCCAGCTGGGTCTTCTGGAGATCGCAGAGGAAAATGTCCGTACTTGGGTTTCTCCAGCGGCTCTGGCTCGTTGCGTCCCTCCCCTGCCGGACTTTTCTCCGCCTCCTCCCCTGTCAGAAGATGAAGCTCAGCTTCCACTTTGCCCTGCAGGGACAGACACCCCCAGTTTCAGATGTGAAAGATGGAATAATCCAATAATTTTATCTGGTTACTTAATCTGGTAATTTAATATACTTTTAAATCTAGTTATTTAATCTGGTTATTAGTTACTTGATTGATATGGTTTATTTTAATCTGGTTACCAGGGACTCACTGGAGTGACTTGTGACAATAATTTTCAGGTTCAAAACAAACGTAATTAAAGCAAAACCAGTTTTCCAAAAGAGTCACATGATCACAGCTGGCAAATACTGATAATTTACCTGTTATTTTCTCAGCAGGGCTTTAGTGCTCATCAGCAGATGTTTGACCAACATCATCACTTTCTTCATCATAGTTGCACTTCAAGACGGGTCTTAGTTTGGAGTTGCTTCGACTCACCGTGAGCTCAAACTCGTCCTCTTCGTTTCGGGCCACAAAAGGCCACCAGCCTTTGATCCTCTTCTGCTTGAAGATGGACACCATGGGCATCTCGCCTTCGTTGGTCACCATCTCAATGCTGCACTGCTTGGCAGTCTTCGCTCCCCGAGGGAAGCGGTTCAGGTCGAGCTCGATTGCACCTGTAGGGACAGTCATTGAGGTGAATCACCAAACCAGGAAATGTTTGTTAGTTTGACTTCTGCAGGAAATTCTTTCCTCAGTACCCAGAAAGTCATCTGCTGAGAAATGGTCGGCATCCCACACTTGCAGGTTAAGCCGAGGCGGAATCTTATACTCGGTCTCATCCCAGGCAAACATGGACTCCTTCTTTGAGATGACAATCTTCTCCTCGGCCATCAGGTAATCAAAAGGATAAACAAAGCGCCAGTTGAAGTTTCCCTCCCCAGTGATGGAGTGATAGTGTACGTCAGTGTCTTGTTTGTCCTCCTGCTGTCCTTTCAGCCAGCTGTTAAAGACAAACGAGTCAATGTGTCGTGGTTTTGTCTGAAAAATTCAACTGGAATGTGTGTCTTTGAGCACTAACTACCCTCTGACAAAGATATCACTAGATTTTTCTCCTGTGAAGATATCGTCGTCTTCGAGAACGACCTCGTCTGTGTTCCAGATGATCACCCTCAGCTCGAACCTGCAGACAGAAGATGTGGATCACCCTGAGTCGCTCATCTTCTATGGTTTCTCTATGGTTCTATGGTAAGCTCTCACAGCACCATCTGCTTCTCAAACTCTGAGAATGAACAGGCTGTGAGAAGCTGCTGGCTTTGAAGGCTTTTGGATGGTTCTGCAGAAGCTCTCTGGAGACCGACTCACATCTAACTTTGATCTAATTAGAACTTGTTCTTCTGAGAGATGAAACCAAAATGATAAATGGCGTCCTTCAAAGCGCTCGACGGTCTCAGATCCATCCATTCAATCACACACAGTGGTGGTGGCTCCGCTGAGGAACACTGGCGCCAACCTTCCACTAGAGGTTATTTGGGGTTCAGTGTCTTGTCCAGGGACACTTCGACATGTGGGCGGGAATCTAACCTACAATCAGGAGCCTACCGCTGCACCACGGCCGTAGATATTTGCACAGGTTGGAGACACGCATGGTGGAGGAAGGCTCATGAAAACAACACGTTCCTGTATCTCTATTAATCCTGAACTCCTCCATACTGCACACAGAACGGTTACAGCAATGATGGAATGATGAGAACGACCTGCTGTCTTCTCTGAACGTCACACTCTGAGGTGAACCTGTGCCTTTTCAGGAATACGTTTAAACCTTCTGAGGGGTCTGCAGCCTTACTTCTTGGGTTTCCTTGGGGAAATGTCAAGTGCGGGACCAGGTGCAGTCATTTCTTTGGGGAACATGTCCACCCACAGCTCAATTCTGCCCTGCACAAGTTCCAAAGGACAAGAAAATGTGTTTTTATTCTGTTGCCTTCTTGTGACTGTGTTTCTCTCCTGTGCATGCACATACTTGCTCTATTCCCGGCTTGTCAGGGTGGAGCAGGGGTCTGGTCTCCACGTGTTCAGGGACAAGTTTGCAGCCAACTCGTGGGATTTCCTCCCAGTGGGTCAGAACACAAAGAGCGAGATGTTCATCCGTCTTCTTCTTCAAACCTGAGAAAACGCCAGTCGTTTGTCTTATGGGGACACTGGCACAATACGAATGAAGAAGAATTTCAAAGAAAAAAAGACAGTAGAAAACCGTTTTCATCCTCAATCTCAGTGGGCGCCATGAAGACCCGGTTCTCCACTTTGACTCTTCCTCCAGGGCCGTAGTGGGGCCCGTCCAGCTTCCCGTCTTTGCACAGTTTAGCCAGGATTTGTGTTGGTTTCATAGGGTCCCGCCACACATTGTAGCCATGACTGAAGAAACAAACATGTCTGTGCAGACTCAACAGTTTTCATGTCTGTACATTAAAAAAAACATTTGAATGCTCTACATTCTACTATCATGGTGTGATGACATTTGCAGATGCAATCATGAGGTTCTCAGAACATCACAAGCAGAACGAGTTTCACAAAAACGGTTCTGTCCAGAGTTTCAGATGATTTGGGGCAGAAGCTGAAGACATTTCTAACCACCCCATGACGCGTGGGCTGCAGAGGATCAGGGTAAGCATTTTATCTAGTGGACATGTGTCATTGAAGTGTTGCGACTCTTTCCACCTGTGCAGGTCTGAGCTCATTCTTACATGGAGTACTTGTTCGTGACGCCACACGTGGCTCTGTGTTTGCTGTAGAAGCGGTTCTCCAAGTCGATCTTGGTTTCTCCAATCAGATCATCAGTTCCCACCAGGTCCCAGTCATAAATGGACACCGTCAGTGTGGAGTCCATAGGGAAGGTGGCCTCCACGTCAAAAGACCTGACAACACAGCAATGAGGAGCCTTTCACACGGCTAAAAACACAAGCTAGCTAATAAAACAAGAATTTGCAGTAAGATTGCTTCATTAAAAGTTGTTGTCTACATGGCAGATGCAAAAAACATGCATGAAGCTAAAAAAATAACACTTCATACTTTTAGGTCTTGTGTATCTGAATTGAAAATAATGATCTCACAGAATAATTTATTTTTTAGCCATTTTATTATTTTTAAGGGACTTACTTTCCAAACAAAGGGTTTAGCTGTTTGGAAATGTAGTTTTCCTTATCCTTGATCTCTGTTTTTCCTAGTCTGATAGCAATGTAGGGATCCGCTTTCCCGTTTATGTCGGCTGGATGCAAATCGGTTGCCTGCAAAAACAATCACATTTTTATGATGATGAAAATCCAGACGTGCCAGCATTCCAGGGGTCTGAGTTTCCAGCTTACCCTGACTACATAGATGCGGACCAGGACGTTTACCGGATCATTATTGGGAATGTTTTGAAACATTCCCATGTTGGAATCAAAACTCATGTCTCTGGGCGTGTCATCTGACACTTTGTACATGCACAGGGAGCCCTGCATCAGTGAGTGAAAGACTGTTAGAAAACTTTAGTGCAAACTTATTGTCACTTGTTGAACATCTTGGTTGTCCCTTACTTTGAACTTCCCGACAATCCGGTCTTCATCCGTCACAGTCTGGTCGTCATCATCACCAGCTTTTCCTCTGAACAGGTAGAAAGTGTGCAGCCAGTCCTCGAAGTTGTCAAAGTCACTCTCCAATTCTTTGGGATAAACCTTGTTTGACAACAGACAACACTTTGAGTCAGGTCTTCAACTTCTACCCAAACAATGAGGACATTTGATGGGAAACTCCTCGAGACCTTTAACTCATCCAGCTTTGGCTTTTTTCTCCCAAAGGCATCAAAGCCAGCTTTCTTCTTGTCCTTCTTTGCTTTTCCTTTCCTGTTGCCTTTCACCGGACCATCGTCAGGTTTAATATCTGAGGAAACAAAGGTATGGGAGCGTGACTACCCAGCAGCATGGCCAAGCGGGCCCCATATGGTTTAAAAGGGGCGGCCGTGGTGCAGTGGTGGGGCAGTTGTCTCAGGATCGGAAGATAATGGGTTTGATTCCCTGCCCGCCCATGTGTCGAAGTGTCCTTGGGCAAGACACTGAACCCTAAATTGCCTCTGGTGGGAGGTTGGCGCCAGTGTTCGGCAGTGGAGCCACCACCAGTGTATGAATGGGTCTGTGACTGTGAACCGCTTTGGGCCTTCGAAGGAGGGAAGAAAGGGCTATACAAGTATTTACCATTTAAAAGGGCAGAAAATGTGGGACCCAAAGGGTTTGTCTGCAGTTCCCGTGAATTGCTAGCTCACTACACTGTCCACCAGCTAGCTGGCTGGCATAGCAACCCAGCCCTTTGAGTGTCCACGTAACCCTTCTGCTATCTGTGGGGTCCAGATGACTTCAACCACATATTGATATGTGATTCCTTCCATGACAAAGGTGGACAGGATTTTATGTCTGCCATGGACATCAGTGAAACTCAAAACTCAAAGATAAAAAAAGTTCAGCGCACTGTCTTGTGGGGTCCAGATGACCCCACTTTTAATGTAAACAAGCCAAGGTGGGCAAACACAGGTGGGGCCACCACAGAGACTGCGGACAAACCCATTCAGGGCCTACATTGTCTGTCCACTTTCAAACCATATGAGCTCACTTGGCCTTGCTTCTGGGTACAGACACATGCTAAGACCACAAGCTGCTCCACTGGAGGACGCTGCAGCAATGAAGGGGAACCACTGCTGGACATCCATGTGTCCCAAGCCTAGGGATGCGCATCCAATTTATGCGGTTCTACCAAAACCCAAAGAAGCTGCTGCAAATGGTGCCGTCTTTCGGTGGCAAGTTTCATTGAAGGTCTATTTGTTTGACGACATGTCAGTCACTTCTCGACAATCCCTTTGCCTGTCCTGTGAAAGTGGGTGGGCTCATAAAGCCGCTGACGAGGCGAGCACGAAAGCATACGCCACACAGCGCTCAAATGTCTAGCTGCATTTCACAGCATGTTGCCGCGTCGCATCAGCCAATCAGGAACTCAGCTTTGGGCATGTGATGTTTCCCCGTCAGCTATGGCAGCGTGGCGGTTCTCCGGCTGGAACTTCCCGGACTTCAGCGGAGCTCGCCCTCTCCACATGCCAGGAGAGAGACACCCGCAGCGCCAGGCCAGCTCAGCTCTCCTGAACTGTGATGTTTACTTTTTTTCGTCAAGACAATAATAAAAAAGGTCCCCTATATTTCCTTCTCTCAGGTTAATGAGGGACAGCCTTCAAATTCAGGTACAGAGACACAGAAACAATGGAAGCAGCTTTGATGCAGACCCCCCCACCCCCGGCGAGTGAGATCAAAACACCAGTAACTCCTTAGATTAGCTCAGGATCACACATTGAACAGAAGGCGAGCAGAGACGTGGCATCACCTCCTCCATCTGCTAAGTCCATGTCTTCTTTATCCTCCGAGTCGGACAGGGCTGCTTCCTGAGACTTGAGTGCCTGAAAGAGTAAAAACTTGTTTATCTCTTACCAACAAGTGGACTTCATGGAGGAGATGAAGAGTTTCTGCTCACTTCTGTCAGCGTTTCAATGGAGGCAAAGTACTTGGACCACCAGTCCAGCATGCTCTCATCCAGCTCCTCCTCTTCAGGCTCTTCCACCTTCTTCCTCTTCTTCTTTTTGCCCTTGTCATCCTTGTCATCATCCTTCCATCATTACAGATGTTTCAGTAAAGCTTCCAGGGATTGGATCATTTTTTTAAATCTACTGGTCTTACCTCCACTTTGACTACAGCTTCAGAGCACTGTGGAGACAGGTCGTGTCACATATCAGCAGCATGTACAGACACCTGGCAGTCATCTCAGTCAAACATTACAGGATTTTACACATCTTCTGAACCCTAACCTGAAGAAAACTAATACACATTATAGAAAAACTTTACTGAGACGATCTGAAGAGAAAAACTGAAGAAGTTCAAGGGAAGAGAGAACGGGAGAATCCTCTCTAAAACATCACTGTAAATTGTGTAAGTGGACTCTTGAGGAACATTATTCATATTAAACTACTCAGAATGTTTGACACTGACGTGAAGATTCTTTGGCTTTTGTTGCATTCCATTTCCCTTATCAGTCTCAGCAGGTTCAGGTGGATCCTCGACGGCAGTCTTCAGTTAGTGAATGACCTTCAGTCTATTTAGGGTCTGGTATGAAGTTCTTCATGGTCAAATCATTTGTTTGTCACCTTATTTTGTTGTTCGTTTGGTTGCGTCATGTTGAAGCTTATTCAGTGTCTACCACCAAGCCTGGTCTCCTAACTCTAACCCTACTGGGTCCTAACCCTATTGGATCTTACACCACCAGTTCCTTACAGCAAATGAAGTTGGAGGTTTTACAAACCTTTATGTTAAATTCATGTTCACTCTTTAGCATATTGCCATGTTATCTATTTCCCTTCCAGTTTTTCTAGGAAGGAAAAACATCAACATACCGAGTCCAGTTTGACAACAGTCTCCATCTTCTTAAAAGCGGGTTCTTGCTCCATGCTGACAACAATGATTTCCTCTGAAACACAAACAGATGTTTGAGACACTGGACAGCCTCGGATGTCGGTGGCTCCTCTGTGGATGAGCTGGAGGCCATCCGTCGTACCTGTGGTTGACCAGCTGTTCGCCTGCTTATCCTGCCCCCTGTAGATGAACTTCCTGAGGCTGCTGACAGCATTAGAACCAACCAAAGTATATCGTCCAAAAGCTCTGCAGTCCACCACGCGAATGTTGAGCGGGGGGTGAAGTAACTCATTCTCAGGCAAATCCTGATGGAGAACATTAAGAAGTGGGTTCTTGTTCTTGTCTAGAGACCAGGTGAATTCTGGAGGTGGAACTGTGAGAAGACCGTACCACTTCAAACCACTTGACAAGGGTGCTGAAGTTGGGGTTCTTCTTGAAGTTGGGGATGAGAGCGGACTGAACTCCTTTTCCAGCACATTCGATGTCTACTCGAGGCCGGTCCACCTGAGCGAGGTTCACCCTCTTCAAGTCTCTCAGACCCCAAAACAAAACCTGCAGTAAAAGCAGTTTAACCCAACTCATATATAACAGGTTTCTACTGAAACAATGAGAACTTTCTGCAGGAAAATGCACCTCAATCCTGTACTTGCTGAGCACTGGTCTGATTCCAAGAGGCACTGGAAGGATTGGGCCACGGTCCATGTCTGTTGGGCCATCGATGGGGGGCAGATCAGCTTTTCCGTTGGGGCCAATCTAGGAGAAGAAACAAATCAAAGTGAATAAAAAGGATGAAATCAAAGGGTTGTGGGAGTTTAGGAGCAAGCTGACCTGGAGCAGCTCAAAGGCTGCCAGCATCTCTCCAGCCGCACAGTTCCCCCGATAGATCTGGTAGTACTCCAGCTGGGGGGGGAAGCGCGGCGGACCATAGTGCTCATCAGCCATCTTGACCACAGGCTTGGCAAAAGTTCTCCCCATGAAGTCGGCCTTACCCTGTGAGCAGGTTACACACAGCCCAGCCTGAGATCTGCTCTTAACTTTACAGGGGTGTTCTACGATCTTAAAAGCACTGCTAACATCACAGGTATTTAGAAATGGAGGGATAAGATGGGGAAGAAACATGGCTACAGCTGCACGTTTCAACAGTAAAGAAAGAGACTGAAACAGAGACCCCAAAGCAAGCAGCAACATCCCTACAGTAACCAGTGAACTGCAAAACAGATGGACCTCTTCGCAACAAGATCTTTCTTGCAGTTAGTGGTTAAAATCCCTTTTGGTCAAAAATCCCCAAACCATCTTTTAAAGGAATGCAACAGGGATAAGAAGTCTGGCATTCTGTATTCCTCTTGCATGCCTTTCTCTGTTCTGCACACATTACAGCGTCGCTATCATACGTCAAGCAAATCCACACTCTACTTATCCACAGGGTCGTCCAAAACAAGGGCGTTATTGTCCAGAGCAAACATGAAATCTCAGTCAGCAATTTATATTTTCACAGGAGAGTCATGTTGACACAAATACCAAGCACTTAGAAATGAAAGACATTTGATTAACAGCTGGAGAAGGGTGAAGCTGTCTCCTCTAGAAGAGAAAGACCGTTAGATTCTCTTGAAAGAGAGTCTCACCACTGTGTCTTGATCATAGATTTCTAAGACGATAATGGGAGGGTCATCTCTCAGCTCAGCAGCCTCTCCAAACAGTTCCACATTCTCAAAAACCAGCAGCTGGTCCCAAGTTGGGCAGAGAGTTTCTGCCAGAACCTGCAACAAAACCAGAACTCAGGGATCCTCAGGGAGTCCGGCTCTGCTGGTCCTGTCCTAAAGTCAACTCACCTCGGTGACCTGGCTCTGAGTGGAGAAGAAAACTCGGGCAAAGGGGTCAGACAGACCCGTGCTGTCAGCAGCAAACAGGCTGCGAGCCTGGTACATGTGGACCCTCAGCTGGAAGATCTGCTTCACTGAGGAAACATTCAGAAACAGGCATCTTCAAGGACCCTCAACCCAAATGTTTAGGAGATTCCACATCAGTTTCTAGATTTGATCCAATGTTTCATCTATCATCAAACCTGCTGTGTCATCAGAGCCTGTTTAAAAGCATTGATCACCATCTTCTCCAGAGAAACTTAAGTCACACACGAACAGCTGTGGCTACTAAAGTGAGCCGCGGAGTCCCTCAGGGTTCTGACTTACATCCAGTTGGTCACAGGTTCGTTCTTGTGTGTTTATTTCTCTGCAGACCACCATACTCCCTAGCAGCTCTTCTCATTGGTGTTGATTGTTTTCTCTGTTTATGAAGACCTTCCTTTGAGTTTTCTGTTGAACGTTTGGTTTTGTTGTTGTTTCTAGAGTTTCTGTTGGTTTTTGTGGACCACTGCTTCAAGTACCAACAACTGCATGTGGATTGAAGCTTCTTCTGACCCTTCCATCATGCCTCAGGGTTCTTGGGGGTTTCCCACAGTGGGGAGAACCTATTACTTACAATCATACATATTGTTTATGCTACATATATTTTAGAGTTTTTACATACATTTAATGTTTTTAGGTGATTCAACTGATGAAGCAAACTATGTGAGAAAGAAGTTCCTTATTTTGGCTTCCAGATGTTTCTCTGCAGTGCAGCAGAATGACCTTGCTCGGCTGCGTGATTGGAGGAGAGACAGGTTCACATCGTTGATTAGATGAAGCATCTGGATGGACACATCTAGTACAACCAGTTAGAGCGTTTGCTACACCTCCATGATCACATGAAGCCAGGAAAGGATTAGCATTCTCCTTCCCTCCTGACATGTGACCAGCTGTGGAACCAATTGTTGACTCATTTTACTATTAGTGCGTTTACACCCCTACTGCCTCATAACCTGCCAATTCCACTGCTCGCTGGTTGATGAGCAAGGCATCCTGCTGGACATCCGGAGCTCCGTACAACTTTCATCCAACTTTTAACAACTATTTATTAACTTTTTAATTAGTGGATTATTTTTCTAAACAAGTTTTTTGGATCTAACTTCCTCATCAACCTTTGCTGTAGAACGTTGTGTACTGCTCTGGACGTTGCTGATTACAGATTAGGTCTGGTCACAATCAGATTGCCTTAATAAGGGCATGTATCCTAAACCATCGGCCAAATCTTTGACATGAACACGCCTGACGCCATCAACTGCTATTATTAGGTCTCTGCAATGGCTGACAACAAACCGACTTTTCAGAAAAACACATCTGTGTTGGTTGTTACTGTGTTTGGGTCTTCCTTTCATACTGCGAACAGCCTAAAGGAATACACCTTATGCATCAATAGCTTCCACCAAACGTAAATCTCCATACTCATGTAGGTCAGGCTGATCGGAGGCGTGGACGGCAGGCCGGGCCCTTTAGACAGCTTGTTCTCCTCAAAGCCGTTCGGCAGACCACTCAGGTAATCTCTGCGCTGCCGGTTCAGACCCAGCCACAGGTAAATCTCTATCTTGCTCTGAACAGTCCATCCAGCGGGCCCAAAACCTTTTTTTCCAGGGATCTGCAGTGAACAGGAAAAAGCGTTTGAGCAGAGTCATTGAAACGCAGAACCGAAGAGGTTCAGGAGAAAACTCACTCTAAGAAAAATGGTTTTGACTTTTCCACAGTCCTTCCCTTTTTCCTCGTCTATGCTGGAGTACAGGATGTCTTTGGATGGGATCCGAGCATACGCAATGCGCTTGCCATTACTTATCATCCATATGAAAACATCTGGAACGCTGTGCTGCGGCTGCAAAGACAAGAGTGTCCGAGAATGAAACCCAGCCATGAAGAAGCTTCTGCCTGAAGCGAGCAGATCGTACCTCATCAGCCAGGAAGCGCAGCTTTGATAGGAAGTTCTGGGAAAGCTTGAGTTTGTCTCTGACTGTGCTTTTCTTGACCTGGGACCTCATGGCCTTAGCCTGCACACCTATGGCTTCCTAAAACCACAGGTAACCATTACATACACAAGAACTTCTGGAGAAACGAGTAAATGTGGAGGTAGTTCCAAACAGCGTACCACTTCTGACAGACACAGCTTCAGCCTCTCCTTGTCCAGTTTGGTTCTTCCAGACTGGTTCTGGTCTTTGTTTGCTAGTGTCAGAAACTGGCTGGAATAGATGGTTTCTGTCAGCATTTACATGCATTTACTGACATGTCAGCGTAGAATAAATCTTTGTGTTGGCAGACCTGCATCCCTGACTGAGCTCCTCCAGAACTCCTCGCAGCCTGCGCTCAGGATAGGCCTTCTCAGTTTTGATGATCTCATGGACATCATTCAGTCCATCCTCCTGGAAATCACAGGGGAGATTCAGACTCGCCTTCATGCATCTTTATTTCAAATGTTCAACTCACCAGTTTATCAGCAATGTTGTCAATGATGTTAGAATTGTACAGCCTCCGCTTCTGATCCTGCCACCAGCTTTTAATGTAGATACAGGGCTTCCTTTCAAAGTAGGGCAGGTGAAAGTAGTTCCTGTGAAGACAACAAAAAGTTCTTTGCTTTCATAACCACATCAGCAAACATGTTTCTAAAAAGTAACAAACTCCACATTGGCTCCTGTTTTGGTGTCTGTGGCATTTCACACAGTTGATCAGGAACTAGACTGATCCGGTCTGTGTAAATGCTGGGTCTGCATCCCTCGTCAGAGCAGTCCAATCTGGACCACATGGGTCTGTACTAGGTCCATCTATCATCCAGTTCTACTGATGTGCTGATAAAACTGCTCAACATCCTGAAAACAGGTGAAGCCATGAGATCTACCAGCAGGCCTTACAGATCCACGATGTTGTGGCGTGAACATACTTTTACTCCATGCTTTTACTTTGGCACCCATGACGTGTTAGAACTGTTTCCAGAACCACCATGTTGTACGGTGTAACATTAGCAGAACCAGTGATTCTGTGGGGTCTAGAACCCTCTTCAGCTGAAGCAGACGGACCTCCTGATGCTGTGAGGATCTGACCACGCCGCCGTGGTCATGCCTCGGAGACGGTGAACAGAATCACTCAGTCTTTTTTCAATAAGAAACCTCTGATTTTTCTTATATTTTTCTTGTTTCGGTTTTCAGCTGATGAGAAAATTACTCATTTATTTCTGCTTTTTATTACTGTTTTTATGTTAGGACTATTTATATACTTATCTTACTCTTATTTTTTATGTATTTTGCATTTCTGTTTTATTTATTTATTTTTATTCTTAAACTACTTTTATTTATTATTCCCTAGGAAAAGTATGAATGATGCACTGATTAGTGAGCACTTTTAAATTTCGTTGTACATGTGACAATGACTAAATAAATCTATTCTATTTTATTCTATTCTAAAAAGAATGTTGGAATTCAGAGAAACAGAGTTCCAATCTCCTGTAGTCGTGTTCTGAGCTCAGAGAAGCTGCCTGTGCCTCCTGATCTCATCTCGGTCTCAGGACGAAACTTTCTACAACAGAAGGAAGCCTCTCTGTTTGTGGGTGTGGCCTGACCGGTCAGTGATGACAGGCTTCATGGGGGGGGTGGTTGCCACTGAGGTCAAGTCTCCATCGTCATCCATCTCTTCCTCACTAGAGTTGTGGATCAGCTCCGTCTCCTCCTCGTCCCCCTTATCTTTGCCCCTCTCCCCCTTCGTTTTCGGTTGGAGAGCTCCATCAATCTCGTTTCCATAGTAACCTGGAGACAGTAGCAGTGCTAGTGTTAGCTGGAGCACCCTCTCCTTCTTAAGCTGACACCAATTCCATATAGTTACCTATGGTGACCTCAAAGTTGATTGGCTTATCACCAATTTTCCTGTCAATCATTGTGGCCTCCAGGAAGGAACCAAAGAGGAAAAATTCATCCACTTTTCCTGTAGCGCTCTGTAGGAAAGGTACAAGGGTTTAAACTGACAGAGCCATGACTTTCTGTGAACCCCCCCTCCCAAAAAAAACAACAAAGAGAAGTCAGTATAATGCAGGTAGCTCTGAATAATGCATCATCGTGGCTAAACTGGGATCATTAATAATTGAGGATAATCGCAGCTGAATATGACCTGCCGGCACAGGAACAATGGACTCATTCAGGCGGGGGCCCACCTCTGAGATGTTGGGGACCCCCTCCACCTGGACCTCAGTGGAACAGCTGATTTCAGGTGAGGATGTGTCCAAGAGCTCCACGCCCAGACTGATGAGCAGGCGCGCCCGGAAGGACACGCCCTCCCCGAGCCCGTCGTTCAGCTCCTGGTACTCGTCCAGGAGGGTGTAGGTGCGAGTGGAGCCGTACATGTTCACCCACGCCGGGCCCAACGTGGGGAGGAAACCTGAAACATCCCAGACAAAAGCAGCAGGTTTGTGGAAATGAGGGCGGGGCTCCGGTCTGTAGTCGCAGTCATGTGGTCTCAACCTTTATCTCCGTCATTAGAAATGTTCCTCAGGTCCAAGAAGTGTGTTCCTATGGCAACGTCGTTGACTTTGTCTGAGTCTCGGAGCTGGATCTTCATGCGCCTGCACAGCGGGGGGAACATCTCAGTGAAGACGATCTGCTCGTTCCAGATGGGCTCGTAGCAGCTCTTCTGGACCGACGTCTTCCCCTTCAACCACACATCACACCACCGTTACCACCGAGAAATTCAACCACAGAGGCCGGGGACAGTCAGGTTCTGCTTAGAACTTGCCTTCTGCCCAGCAAACTGGACCTGGACGTAAGGGTCGACCAAGTCCTTGTTTTCTCCGATAAAGGCCTTTTTGACGTTGGCCATGATGCTGGTGTTCATTCGAGGAAGTCCTTCTGCTCTGTAGATCTTCAGGTAATACCGAGCCCACTGTCGCTCGGCTGGGACCCCTTCTGGTAGCAACAGGTTGCTGGAACAAGAGAGTCATCCCTAACTTACCTGTGCAATGCCACAAACATCCCAGATCATTTTCTTACCCCTCAATGTCATCCTCATCCGATTCATTGGCCTTGTGTGGAGTTTTGATGGTGTCCCCTTTAGCTACAACTGCAACGTCACACTTGACATAGCCTTTGCCCCCGGCTGTGATGTCATCAGGGTCAGAAAGGAGCGCCCACTTATGGTAAAACTGATGTTCTGAAAGACAGATAGATTCAGCTGGAGGGTCTCATACTGTAACCAGGTATGAGACGTGATTGTACTGGAGGTCAGAAGACATCTATAAGGTCAAAGGTTGAAAATAAAAGCATGAATTGACTCGTCTCAAGTCTGTGTTGGGTGTGGAGCAGAGTGAATGTTACCTGGCTGAGAGTAGATGGTTCCTACATCCAGTTTGAACGTTCCCACGAGAGTTCCACTCCGAAGAAGATTTTTGGAGTGAATTACCTGAAGAATGAGGAGTCTGTTCAGCTGAAGCTCTTCAACAGAACGCCTGTCTGTGTTCATACACACTTTGGTTTCAGGCTCTGTATGCTAGCTCCTTTTGGACAACGGGGCTGCTGTCCTGCAGCTAAAGCCAAACTTTGGTTTGAACATGAATGCATGATGCTAACACGGCACATATAATGGCACTGCATCATCTACAGGTCAGTGTGCCTGTTTTTATCTTTCAGTGGAAATCTTCACCGAAACATGTAAAACTGGAACAGCTGCATTACCTGTGATGTGAACACCTTTACTCTCTGAACTTGCTGAAGCTTTTTGATGAAAATTCGGACACATTTTACTTTAATTGCCGAATGGTATTTCTAAAATGCTAAATTTGCTAAAAGACTGGACATGAACTGTGAAAGGGTGTTGAAATTTCTGAGAAGTTTGCAGTAAAAGTTCTTAAAAATCCATAATCCATGCCAATTTTGCAAAAATATTTAGGTTGTTGCTTTAAAATTAGAAAAACTCTAAATTGGCCCAGAAACCTCAGTAGATGCCAAATTAGCTAGAAATGCTAGCATGTTGCTAAAATAGAAGCTAAACTCCAAGTTAGCCTAAAAACCCCAGTGGATAAAAAATTAGCCAAAAACATCTGCCTGTTGATAAAACATTAGTTAAACTCCACATTTTTTGAAAATGACTATAAAGATAAAAACTTTGACCATGAAAATATTTTAAGGCTTGTTGCTTATCTACTTAAAATGTTCAAATATAAAGGCGTTATTCATTTCCCAAGGAGCAAATTTTGCTCAATATTTCAAAAACTATTAAGTTTATAAATACTGAATGCTGAAATCGCTGAAAGCAAGTTGAGTTTTAATGAGCAGAAATCATATGGAAAGAATCATTAGAGTGTAAACCCTGTAAAGCATTCACACTAATATGATATATTATGTACCACAAACTAAATGGCAGTATTTTTCCTGTAGCTGTAGCTAGAGAATCCAGTAAAAGCTATAGGATGGAAAAAGTACTATAACAGACAATACTTACAGACACTTTCAGGATTTTATCAAACATGACATCAGGAGGAACGTGGAAGTCAAACACAAAATACTGAGGAGAGATCAGAGATTCATGCCGTTATTTACTGTCTTAATGAGAAATCCTGACACATGAACTCAGAGTCTCTTCTGTGATCCTCTCACTTCGTTGTAGTAAGGGCAGTTGGTCGATTCCTTCATGGAGGTGTACTTCTTATCCTCTCCGATCTCCACGCAGACCATGGGATCCATGTTGAGTCCCACCAGCTGTCTGGCTTCAATCACTGTCACACTGACCTTCAATAGAGCAAGTGGATCAACATCAAGCACAGAACAATGACTACAGTAGTGTGACCAGGCTTTACTTGGTAGTCCACTGGTCTGCCAGAACTGGGTTCCATCTTGATGTCGGGTTTGGACCTGAATAATGAGCATCCAGAAACAGGAAATGCATTCTCAGAGAACTGGCAACGGGAATGCTACACTGAAAGCGGCGCGTTCTTGCCTCTTGTTGGACACATTGGTTGTGACGGCTGTGACAGAGGCCAAGGAGATGGTATCAGGGTCTGGGCCTCCATGAAACATGCCATTATTGTCCAGGTTCTCAGTCTCCAAAATGGCAGGTTCATCTGGAGATCATTTTAAGAACGATTACTTGATTGGATATTTGATAAGATCAAATATCTGCTCCATTAACCCTCTGCATCCACATCAGTAAACCGCCTGAAACCAGTGATCTGTCAAAACGAGTACCTCCATTCCTGTCCTCCTTGTGTCTGCGGTTCTTACTGCGCTTCATGATCCAGAACCATCCACTGGTTGATCTGTGAAAATCATTTGATGAACATTTTAGAAACTGTCCTCCAATAAAACCCAAACATCAGAGTTGGATCAGAACCAACAGAACCAACAGTAATATTTAAAGAGGGATGTCACGCTCTCAAAAAGAAGAGCTTAATTATTTAGAACTGCTGAGCTTAATACGACGGCCGAGGAGGATCTGTTTCACACTCATTGTGTCAAATATTCGGTTAGCTAAGCAGTCGAATTTAATTAACAAAAGAGCCTCAGACGCAGGAAAGAAAAATTATTTTTGAATAAAAATAGTTTGATAACATTTTATCTGAAAAAACTATTCAAAGGCCTTTTGTGACTATAAAAAGACATGAACCTCTGAAATATCTCTGAAACATCTCTGAACCTTCACTGAAACATCTCTTAACCTTCTCTGAAACATCTCTGATCTGTCTCTGAAACATCTCTGAAACATCTCTGAAACATCTCTGAACCTTCTCTGAACCATCTCTGAAACATCTCTGAAACATCTCCAGACTCACAAAGAATTGAAACAATCCAGAAGTTTCACCGTTTCTGCTGAAACAGACGTACTCTTCATTTAATAATTCTACCCATGAAGTAAGTTTGAAGTTTCTGCTTGTGAAGCTGGATCTGGTCCGCTGATTGCCGGAACATGAATTCTGCTTTAAATGTTCTGATGGTACTTACCATGCAAATCTAGTGTCTCTTCAGGTCCAAATCTCTGCAGGTTTCCTCCAAACACCGCTGTCCCGGAGCGTCTCGTTGTCCTACAGGAACCCCAGCAGGAGCATTTTCCTAACTTAGTCCAGAACGAGGTTCAAAGCCAGATGGAGCCAAAAAGAGTCGGGTTTGGCCAAGTGTGCCGTTGGGCTGGAGGGAAGCGATACCGGCATGAATACTGCATGAGTGTTGAACTGGACACTGGTAAGTATAACTTGTGACTGCTGACAGACGTCACTGTGATCAGAGTCCAGGGAGGAGGCGGCTGCTCCTCCACCACAACACCCAATGTTCCTCTGCTGTAACGTTGAAGCGGATTCTCACAAATGTCAACAAACTGAAACTTTTTATGACACATTCAGCAGAACCAAACCCAAACAGCTTTACCAGCCCGAGCTGGTCAGGAAACCCTGAAGGTGGCATGTGGGAACCCTGAAGGTGGCATGTGGAAACCCTGAAGGTGGCATGTGGAAACCCTGAAGGTGGCATGTGGGAACCCTGAAGGTGGCATGTGGAAACCCTGAAGGTGGCATGTAGAAACCCTGAAGGTGGCATGTGGAAACCCTGAAGGTGGCATGTAGAAACCCTGAAGGTGGCATGTAGAAACCCTGAAGGTGGCATGTGGACTCCACAGCTCAGAAGAAATTCATCTGTGATCAAAAAGCCGTCAGGATGTCCTGATGAAAGTCTCACGTTGGATGTTTTAACCTTCAGAATGAACCTTTGGTTAGGCTACGTCTATGATGTCTGGAGGAAACTTTCTGGTGGAGGTCTCCGAGTCTCCACATCTTCAGCATCCACAGAGCCGCTCATCATCTCAGTTACACACTGAGGCAGCCTGAAAGCCACACGGCGGTCTAAAGTTGCTGCTACCTGATGATTCATAGCAGTAAATTATTCAGCGGCTGCTGCATGGAGCTTCCTCATTATGAGGTCGCAGTGATCACAAAAGAAAAGAATAAAAAGAAGGCCATGAAGCTTCTAGCAGACATCTTCTATGTTGTTTTTCAAACCGAGCATCTGTTTGCTGCTCCTGCTCAGCTGAGACCGTTCTCGGGCTTCAGGAACCAGATGTTAATGAGCTCAGAAGAGCCTGACAGCAGACCGAGTCTGTCGGAACCACATCCAGTCACGGAAACGAGACTTTTCTCATGAAGTTCTTTCAGATATTACAAGATGTGCCACAGAGAGGGTGAGGATGTTTGGGTGAAGCTCATGAATATGCATGAGGAGCCAGGAGCCTGAAGATGACACCTTTGAGAACAGCATCTGAGATGAAGCTCAGAATGACTTGATACCAAGCATGCAATCGTACACCATGTAGGTCCAGTGTCTGCAGGCCTTTTCTTCTGCTGCTGCTTGTAGTCCGGTTATCAACGTGCCGTTTGCGCTCCAGTGGCTGAGTGGGCCACCACCTGACGGGTGTAGGGTGTTCTTCTGGCTCTCTGACAGAACTAGGATGATGTTTGGACAGACAAAACCCAATGATTCAACCAGACATTAGAGCTTCATGGCTGCTGATGTGGATGTCGTCCATACTGACGGTGTTCCTCAGGGAGCGTTCACACGTTTCCTTCATATCTCATAATCGGTGTCTGATCTGTGACCAGCCTCGGGTCAGGAAGTCTGGCTTTTGGGACATGGAACGTCCCCTCTCTGGTGACGGAGGAGGCCTGAGGCTGTGTCCGAGTTCATGAGGAACGAGCTGGACGTGGTCCAGCTCAGAACCACGAACCGCCTCGGTTCTGAACCTGAGTCCATCAAAACCAGTTTGCCATGTTGGCTTACTGTTGAACTCCCACCTTAGCCACCCTGTTTGTCCTCCTGGGGGAACTTTACTGCCCACGTGGGGCAATGTCTGAGGAACCTGGAGGGGCGGGGTTACCGGATCTGATCTTCATTCAGGTAAAGAAAGGGGCGGAGCTTTCCACCGGTCATGACCTGGTGGATCCTCAGGTGGGGCAGGAGACTGGAAACCCAAATGTGCTGTGAGGGTCTGCTTCTGTGATCCTGTCCCTCCAGCTGGACCCGTTCAGAACAATCAACATCACTAAATATGAACCGGACATTTCATCATGTTTATTCACCCATCTCCTGTTTCAAGAACTGTTTCATGGATCGTCTCCATGGAGACACATCCTGATCTGATGATTCCACCTGTTGGTCGTCAGAGTGATCGTTTCTGATATTATGAGGGAATATTCATCTAATTCTGCTTGAATGGAAACTCTTTAAATACGGACAAATCATATATGAGGAACAGATAAACAAACAGTAAAGTTACAATAAACATAAATAATATTAGCAAAATAGGTTTCTCTGTGGGGGGGGGGGGGGGGGGGGGGGTTACAACTGATAAAAAAAGCCTGTCAATCCCATTTTAACCACATCTAAACCAAAACAGGAAAAGCAATCGCAGCTTTAAACAATTCCTGAAGATCTGGATAACAGGATCTGAACCACAGGATGTGGATCAAAGGATCTGGATCACAGGATGTGGATCACAGGATCTGGATCACAGGATTAGTATTAGCCCTAAATCTATGCTACAATTCCTGAAGATGACACACCAGAACTATCAGTCGTAGGTTTGGGGAACATCTCACAAGCCGATGCAGGTTAGATACTACAAAACGCCTTAAGGATTACCACAAGAAGTAATTATAAAAGTATTTAGAAAAGTGAATTCTTCAAATCGACTGTAAAAATGAAATGACTTCTTTCTCATTAAATGAAAAGATTCATAAAAAGAAAAAGTTTCATTTGAAAGAACATCAAATATGAATCAAACCAAATCAAAGAATTCTTCTGAAGGAGAGATGAGTTCATAAATGGAATACACGGAGAACAGAAATTCTAAACTACAATCAAATATTCTAATTAATGTCTACAAACCGAGTCATACCTGAGGTATCTCCTTCATTCGACTCTCCTGATTGATATTAGTCTTTCTTCTTTCTTTTCTGTTTTTACATCTTCAGAATGATTAGTGTTTCTGTTTGAAAGAAAACGTTCTCAGTTTTCCTCTCATGGTTGTAATGAAGGTTTTCTCTGGAAACATTTCTGGTTCTGTAGAGCTTCTGTAATGATGATTCTGAACAGTTTTAAACTTCTTTAGTTTTAAAAAGATCATAAAATATTGAAAATCATTAAATGAAGCAAACCTCCTGTGGAGATCTCTCTCCTCATGAGAAGGTGTCATCAGATGAAGGTGGACAGGTGAGGATGACCTCTCAACAGCTCCACCTGCTGCTCAGAGTTCAGCAGTGCAGCTGATGACCCTGTTGTCATGGTGACGTCACCGTGACAGAAGCAGCAGGGCTGAAAGCACAGCTGTGTTCTGTCTGCGCCCCCCCCCCCACCATGGAGATGGGGGCATTTCCGGGGTTGTCTTCTTGTCCTGTGAGTCACAGCGGGGCAGGCAGCTGACGGAGGGCGTTCCACAGCCCGCGGCGTCCCGGGACAGAGGAGGGGCGCAGGAGGTTCGGGGCGGACTCTGGAGAGGCGGGATCAGCGAGAGGGACGGTCACGCTGCAGAAACATTCCAGCTCCGTCCCAGAGCCGAGCAGAACCATCCAGAACCAGAACCGGAACTCTGATGACAGACCAGCAGGTGACTGAGATTTTAAAGAGGATTACAGGATCTGGATCACAGGATCTGGATCACAGGATCTGAACCTCAGGATCTGAACCACAGGATCTGGATCACAGGATCTGGATCACAGGATCTGGATCACAGGATCTGAACCTCAGGATCTGAACCACAGGATCTGGATCACAGGATCTGGATCACAGGATCTGGGTCACAGGATCTGGATCACAGGATCTGGATCACAGGATCTGAACTACAGGATCTGAACCTCAGGATCTGGATCACAGGATCTGGATCACAGGATCTGAACTACAGGATCTGAACCTCAGGATCTGAACCACAGGATCTGGATCACAGGATCTGGATCACAGGATCTGGGTCACAGGATCTGGATCACAGGATCTGAACTACAGGATCTGAACCTCAGGATCTGGATCACAGGATCTGGATCACAGGATCTGAACTACAGGATCTGAACCTCAGGATCTGGATCACAGGATCTGGATCACAGGATCTGGATCACAGGATCTGAACCACAGGATCTGGATCACAGGATCTGGATCACAGGATCTGAACCACAGGATCTGGATCACAGGATCTGGATCACAGGATGTGGATCACAGGATCTGAACTACAGGATCTGAACCACAGGATCTGGATCACAGGATCTGGATCACAGGATCTGAACCACAGGATCTGGATCACAGGATCTGGATCACAGGATCTGGATCACAGGATGTGGATCACAGGATCTGGTTTAAAGGATCTTGATCACAGGATCTGGATCACAGGATCTGAACCACAGGATCTGGATCAAAGGATCTGAACCCACAGGATCTAGATCACAGGATCTGGATCACAGGATCTGGATCAAAGGACCTGGATTACATGATGTGAACCACAGGATCTGGATCACAGAATCTGAACTACAGGATTTGGATCACATGATCTGGATCACAGGATCTGAACCACAGGATGTGGATCAAAGGATCAGGATCAAAGGATCTGGATCACAGGATCTGCATCACAATATCTGGATCACAGGATCTGAACCACAGGATTTGGATCACAGGATCTGGATCACAGGATCTGAACCACAGGATCTGGATCACAGGATCTGGATCACAGGATCGGAACCCACAGGATCTGGATCACAGGATCGGAACCCACAGGATCTGGATCACAGGATCTGGATCACATGACCTGGATCGCAGGATCTGAACCACAGGATCTGGATCACAGGATCTGGATAACAGGATCTGGATCACAGGATCTGGATCACAGGACCTGGATCACAGGATCTGAACCACAGGATGTGGATCACAGGATCTGGATCAAAGGATCTGAACCCACAGGATCTAGATCACAGGATCTGGATCACAGGATCTGGATCAAAGGACCTGGATTACATGATGTGAACCACAGGATCTGGATCACAGAATCTGAACTACAGGATTTGGATCACATGATCTGGATCACAGGACCTGGATCACAGGATCTGAACCACAGGACCTGGATCACAGGATCTGGATCACACAGGATCTGGATCAAAGGCTCTGGATCACAGGATCTGAACCCACAGGATCTGGATCACAGCATCTGGATCACAGGATCTGGGTCAAAGGATCTGAACCACAGGATCTGGATCACAGGATCTGGATAACAGGATCTGGATCACAGGATCTGGATCACAGGACCTGGATCACAGGATCTGAACCACAGGATGTGGATCACAGGATCTGGATCAAAGGATCTGAACCCACAGGATCTAGATCACAGGATCTGGATCACAGGATCTGGATCAAAGGACCTGGATTACATGATGTGAACCACAGGATCTGGATCACAGAATCTGAACTACAGGATTTGGATCACATGATCTGGATCACAGGATCTGAACCACAGGATGTGGATCAAAGGATCAGGATCAAAGGATCTGGATCACAGGATCTGCATCACAATATCTGGATCACAGGATCTGAACCACAGGATTTGGATCACAGGATCTGGATCACAGGATCTGAACCACAGGATCTGGATCACAGGATCTGGATCACAGGATCGGAACCCACAGGATCTGGATCACAGGATCGGAACCCACAGGATCTGGATCACAGGATCTGGATCACATGACCTGGATCGCAGGATCTGAACCACAGGATCTGGATAACAGGATTTGGATCACAGGATCTGGATCACAGGATCTGAACCACAGGATCTGGATCACAGGATCTGGATCACAGGATCGGAACCCACAGGATCTGGATCACAGGATCTGGATCAAAGGATCTGGATCGCAGGATCTGAACCACAGGATCTGGATCACATGACCTGGATCGCAGGATCTGAACCACAGGATCTGGTTCACAGGATCTGGATCACAGGATCTGGATCACAGGATCTGAACCCACAGGATCTGAACCACAGGATCTGGATCACAGGATCTGGATCACAGGATCTGGATCACAGGATCTGGATCACAGGACCTGGATCAAAGGATCTGAACCCACAGGATCTGGATCACAGGATCTGGATCACAGGATCTGGATCACAGGATCTGGATCACATGATCTGGTTCACAGGATCTGGATCACAGAATCTGGATCACAGGATCTGGTTCACAGGATCTGAACCACATGATCTGGATAACAGGATCTGGATCACAGGACCTGGATCAAAGGATCTGAACCCACAGGATCTGGATCACAGGATCTGGATCACAGGATCTGAACCACAGGATCTGGATAACAGGATCTAGATCAAAGGATCTGGATCACAGGACCTGGATCACAGGATCTGGATCACAGGATCTGGATCACAGGATCTGGATCACATGATCTGGTTCACAGGATCTGGATCACAGAATCTGGATCACAGGATCTGGATCACAGGATCTGGATCACAGGATCTGGATCTCAGGATCTGGATCACATGATCTGGTTCACAGGATCTGGATCACAGGATCTGGATCACAGGATCTGGATCACAGGACCTGGATCAAAGGATCTGAACCCACAGGATCTGGATCACAGGATCTGGATCACAGGATCTGAACCACAGGATCTGGATAACAGGATCTGGATCAAAGGATCTGGATCACAGGACCTGGTTTACAGGATCTAGATCACAAGATCAGTATTATGGACTCCTCCTCCACAGAACCAGGATCACAGACTCAGGATCAGAGATTCAGGATCAGAGATTCAGGATCCAATAATGCTCTTGAATTCCCACCATCAAACCCGATCTCCAGCATTTTGGTTCCTCACAGGACGTCCTGACCCAAACTGGACCCAGACTTCACTGCAGCTTCACATTTTTCTTCTCTTTCAGAAGAGGACCGGCTCCTCCGTTTACATGTCCGTCCAAAGCCCCAGCAGCGCCGCTGCTCGGCCCGCTGCAGGTCGGTTTGGTTCTGGTCCAGTTTTCCGCCCCGTCTCCGCTCATTGAACTGGACTCTCTCCTGACAGGTTTCGGACTGAAGGTGGACGAGAGGCTGAAAGCAGCAAAAGAGCGAAGAGAGGAGCAGCAGAGGTTACTCGGTAAGGTCTGGACCCACCGGTTCTGAGACAGCTCCATCAATCCATTTGGACCTCTTCCTCCGTCCCCAGCCTCCCGGGAGCAGAGCCGGGTGGAGCGGGAGCAGCGCGCCCGACGGTTCTACCAACAACAGCTGCAGGAGCGCAGGGAGAAGCTGCTGGAGCAACGGCAGAAGGAGGAGCAGAGGCGAGCGGCTGTGGAGGAGAAGCGGCGGCTGAGGCTGCAGGAGGAGCAGGTGAGACCTGACCTCTGCAGCGCTATGATGACCTTTGACCTTTACAACTACCACCCTGATGGGGATTAGTGACTGAAGAAAGTCCTGAGAACGTTCAGCAGCAGACCAGGAACCTTCAGCCTGGTGACTTCTCTTTATGGTTTCTTCTCTTCTTTTGGAGTTTTTACTTACCGGGTGGGGGGTCTAAGGGTGGGGACAACTGTCTGTTTCGTTTAGCAATCAGCTATTGTCAATAGTTTCTACCCCGACCTGGGGTAAAACTTTGAGCAAGAATGCAGCAGAAACACTAAGATGAGCTCATGGATGGAGCTCAGGAACCGTGGAGGAAATGTGGTTCTCGTCCTGAAAACAATCATCAACCATCAATCCAAGGTTCCTGAAGGGTCTTGTTGTTCAACACCCTTTAACTGTGAGTCTCAGACTGCTGCTCACCTGGTTCTGCTGAACCTGGTTCTGCTCACCTGGTTCTGCTGAACCTGGTTCTGCTGAACACACCTGAGCTCTGGGATCAGCATCATCATCTTTGTTTTCTGACTGAAGGAGCGATTCGAATCTGCCCTCCGGAAGACGCTGGAGAAGAGCCGGAAGGCCCGGTACCCGTCGTGTCCGGACCGGTCCAAGAAGGACGGTGAGAGAACCGGAGATGCTCTCCTCTGTCTCCCCCTCCTCATGAAGACCCCCCCCCAATCTCTGGTTCCTGCTGTCTCTGTGCAGGTTCAAGCTCCGCTCCGATTCCCATCCACAAACACCAGGACCTCAGGCCCCCGATCCCCCTGAGCTCCTCCCACAACCAGCACAGGGTCACCCGCGCTGGACGGGTGAGTTCTGGTTGGTGTAACGTTCATGCGGACGTTTGTCTGTTGCAGCATCTCCATTCTATCTTCATTCAGACCAAAGCAGCACAAAGACCAGATCAGGAGAAGAGCTCAAACGCTTCAAACCATGGCAGGACCCACAGCTCCACCCCCCCTGTACGGTGAGTGGCCCCGCCCATCAGCTGGGCTGGTTTAGATGCTCTGGTCTGGATAGAAACGACTCCGGCTCTCTGGACTCCGAACCACAGTGTAGCATGGCAGTGGGAGTATAATGATGCGGGGCTGTCTACCACTAAACATGTGGAGAAACTTCAATGGATCATGAAAGAAGACTTCTGCATGAGACAGAAACAAATGATCTAATGAGATTTGGTCTTTATAAAGTTTATATTTCAAAGCATCACCTGAGATGGTCTTCAGAGACAGACAGAGATCCATATGTTAGAAGACCATAATCATGTTTTGAGGTAATCATGAAATAGTCTAGACCAGTGATGTTCAAACTAATAAGCAGCTCATCAAACCGTTTGATCTGGAATAAATTATATTGATAATCCATATTAATGTTTATATACTGCTCACCAAAATGAAAGGAAGACTGTTCTATTGGTGAATTGAATGAAACTGTCTGATGATGTTCTTGTTGGTTCAGCAGCTGAGGTCCTCGTTCATCAGTTTCATCTGTACTGGTGTTCATGAATTAACAACAGGTGCACTTCAGTGGCAACAATTAGAAAACCCTCCAATCAGGACTGGTGTTCCATGTGGAGGTCATTTCAAGTTTTTTGGCTGGTTTTCCACTCTTGTGTAATTCTCTCTACTGGCAGTATGAGGAGATTCCTTAACCTACAGAAGTTCCACAGGTTGTCCAACTTCTCCAGGATGGAACATCCACACGTGCTGCAGCAAGAAGGTTTCATGTGTCTCCCAGCACAATCTCCAGAACATGGAGGAGATTTCAGGAGACTGCTGGTTATTCTGGGCCGTAGAAGGTCCTCAACCCCTCAGCAGGACCCATACCTCACGGGCCTCACGTGGCAAGAGTCTGCAGGCAGTACCTGGAGGATGAAGGAAACAATAGAATGGCCTTCACCATCCCCTGACTTAAACCCAACAGAACATCTCTGGGACATTATGTTTGGGTCCATTAGGCGCCGCCAGGTTGCTCCTCAGACTGTACAACAGCTCAGGGATGCCCTCACACAGATCTGGGAGGAAATGCCACAAGACACCATTGGTCGTCTCATTAGGAGCATGCCGCCACGTTGTCAAGCATGCATACAAGCTCGTGGGGGGCACACAAGATACTGAAAAGCATTTAGAGTTGCAGAAATGAAGTTTTGGAGAAAATGGACTATCCTGCTACATCTTCATTTCACTCTGATTTGATGGTGTCTACACAACTGAGCCTCTGTAGACTGAATACTTTTATTTCATTAAAAGACTTGACATCCTTTAGTTCCTCAGACACTGACCTGTTGTTATTTGGATAGATATCAACTTCATATGAGATCTGATGGATCTAATGTGTTTCTTTAAAGTTCTCCTTTTTAGTGTAGTTCCCTGTAATTTTGGTATCTCCCTTTAGATGCGCAACACAAATAAAATGACTTGTATTTGAGTGCAGGTAGTTTTCATGTGTTCATGTTGTGTTGAAGGATTTGTTGTTTCTCATGTTCACATGTGTTTTTTAAATCAGATTATTCCACCACAACAGTGTTTTTCTAGATGGGTTTCATCAACAGATCGGAGCAGCTGAACCAAACAGCTTCCAATGACTACCCCCCATAATTCATCTGTCTGGTCAACAGCCCCCCCCAGGTTCGGAGCAGCCGCCCCGTCCCACGGCAAGTCCGTCTCCTGCCCGTCCCAAAGGAAGAGCGGGCCAGGCCTGTGGTCAGACCAGCCAATCAGCTGCTCCAACTGAAAACGGAGGCCGCTCCGGTCAGTCCAAGTCCAGACCCCCCCATCCCGCAGAGGGGGGTCAGAGCAGTGAGAGCTGAAAGTAGGTGATGGAGGGGGGGGCGCATTTCTGATTCATCAGCTTTGAATCAAATTCTGACGTTTCTTTATGTAACAAAACAGCCAAGCAAATGTCCACCAAGTATCCCCACACCACGCCCCCCCAGGTTCCTCACACCACGCCCCCCCAGGTTCCTCACGCCACGCCCCCCCAGGTTCCTCACGCCACGCCCCTCCAGGTTCCTCTCACCACGCCCCCCCAGGTTCCTCACACCACGCCCCTCCAGGTATCTCACACCACGCCCCCCCAGGTTCCTCACGCCACGCCCCCCCAGGTTCCTCACGCCACGCCCCTCCAGGTATCTCACACCACGCCCCCCCAGGTTCCTCACACCACGCCCCCCCAGGTTCCTCGCGCCACGCCCCCCCCAGGTTCCTCGCGCCACGCCCCCCCAGGTTCCTCACGCCACGCCCCTCCAGGTATCTCACACCACGCCCCCCCAGGTTCCTCACACCACGCCCCCAGGTTCCTCACGCCACGCCCCCCCAGGTTCCTCGCGCCACGCCCCCCAGGTTCCTCGCGCCACGCCCCACCCCCCACGTCAGACTGCGAGGAGGTTCTTCATCTTCCTCCAGCAAAGAGAGAAACCCGACTTCAGCCCGAGGAGGACGACAGGTAAAGAAGCTTCAACACCTTAAAGAAAAACAAGTGAAGGTGTTCACTGGTTACCAGGGAGACAACAGGGTCACCTGCGGTAACCACGGTAACAAGGTTCCTCCATCATTTGGTCCTCCTCACGGTTAAAGGGTCTCGGTAATAAGTTGGTGAAGTTTGATGATGTGCAGGAGGAGACTGGAGGAGGTGCAGCGCAGGAGAACAGCGGGTCGAGCTCAGCAGGAGGCTCTGCTCCTCCTGGAGGAGAAGAGGAGGAAGGAGGAGCAGAGACGAGTTCAGGCTCTGAAGGAAGCTGCTCTCCTGCAGAAACAGGTTTGTTCATGACCTCTGACCCCACGCCTGCCGGCTGTACCAGCTGAGCTGTCGTGGTCGTCTGCTCCTGCAGAGACAGGAGGAGCAGAAGGAGAAGATGCAGCAGGAGGACGCGGAGCGTAAAGCCAGGAAGAAGGTCCAGAACTTCACACTCCTAGAAAACTCAAAGTGTTTTTCCAAAAACAATGAGTGTCCTGTTCTCCTCAGCGGCTGGAGGAGATCATGAGGAGAACCAGAGGGGCCGATCCTGCAGATACGGTGATCTTCAGCTTCTTGTGGCCCCCGGCCTCCCATGACGCTCCGCTCATAAAACCTCCTGCGCTTTCATCTCTTTAGGAGAACACAGAGCCCCCTCTCAAAGGCCCCTTTGAAGACGCCGTCAAGCTGCCGGGGGGGGCGAGAACGCCGCAGACGGGGTCGGACCGGGGCGAGGACGTGCTGCCCGCCGTGACCTTAAGGGACTGCAGGTCTCTCAGAGCGCTGTCGGGCCTGGAGGAGATCCAAACCCTCCAATGAGGGGGCGGGGCGGCCGCCTGGTCTCCAAGTCTCTCCAAACGATTTCCCTGTGGAGGAAGACCCCCCCCCCCCGATCTCAAAAGATCGGGTGCAGACGTGGTCGGGGTCCAGACGCCGTGACGGCGCCGGATCTGCCACAAACGCCGTCCACCTCCACATCGTTTGGTCGTTTCTCTGCTGCTGCAGAAAGGAAGTCACCCGAGATTTTCACAATAAAAGCATGCTTTTCTATGTACTCTGGGGGCAAAAGTGTCTGAGGTTCATCATTAAATTTAGATCAATGTTTAACATTCGGATTTAATAAAAACTTTATTAAGATTTGAATGAGGAATGTTATTGAAGGATCTTCCACTTCAGTTTTCTGCTTTGATTTCATGTCATTTCACATAAAAGACGATCAGATGATCAGATCTGATGATGTTTGATGATGTTTGATGATGTTTGATGATGTCGCCTCAATGACTGAATGTTATAAATGTCCTTCTGTCTTCACTCGGTTATTTAAGAGAAAATACATGAAAAATGTTGACAGAAGGAGGTGCTGTTGTCTCAAACCTGCAGGAGATCCAGCAGCTCCTCACTGCTCCTCCTTTAACCACAAGACTGTTCATGGTTCTCCTCCTCTGGTTCTCCTCCTCCTTTGGTTCTCCTCCTCTTGTTTTCTCCTCCTCTCTTTGGTTCTCCTCCTCTGGTTCTCCTCCTCCTCTTTGGTTCTCCTCCTCTCTTTGGTTCTCCTCCTCTCTTTGGTTCTCCTCCTCTGGTTCTCCTCCTCTGGATCTCCTCCTCTCATTGGTTCTCCTCCTCTTTGGTTCTCCTCCTCTTGTTTTCTCCTCCTCCTCTTTGGTTCTCCTCCTCCTCTTTGGTTCTCCTCCTCTCTTTGGTTCTCCTCCTCCTCTTTGGTTCTCCTCCTCTCTTTGGTTCTCCTCCTCTGGTTCTCCTCCTCTGGTTCTCCTCCTCCTCTTTGGTTCTCCTCCTCTCTTTGGTTCTCCTCCTCTCTTTGGTTCTCCTCCTCTCTTTGGTTCTCCTCCTCTGGATCTCCTCCTCTCATTGGTTCTCCTCCTCTTTGGTTCTCCTCCTCTGGTTCTCCTCCTCTGGTTCTCTCCTCTTGTTTTCTCCTCCTCTCTTTGGTTCTCCTCCTCTGGTTCTCCTCCTCTGGTTCTCCTCCATCTTCTGGTTTTCCTCCTCTGGTTCTCCTCCTCTCATTGGTTCTCCTCCTCTTTGGTTCTCCTCCTCTGGTTCTCCTCCTCTTGTTTTCTCCTCCTCTCTTTGGTTCTCCTCCTCTCTTTGGTTCTCCTCCTCTCTTTGGTTCTCCTCCTCCTCTTTGGTTCTCCTCCTCTCTTTGGTTCTCCTCCTCTCTTTGGTTCTCCTCCTCTGGTTCTTCTCCTCTGGTTCTCCTCCTCTCATTGGTTCTCCTCCTCTCTTTGGTTCTCCTCCTCTCTTTGGTTCTCCTCCTCTCATTGGTTCTCCTCCTCTCTTTGGTTCTCCTCCTCTCATTGGTTCTCGTCCTCTCTTTGGTTCTCCTCCTCTGGTTCTTCTCCTCTGGTTCTCCTCCTCTCATTGGTTCTCCTCCTCTCTTTGGTTCTCCTCCTCTTTGGTTCTCCTCCTCTCATTGGTTCTCCTCCTCCTCTTTGGTTCTCCTCCTCTGGTTCTTCTCCTCTGGTTCTCCTCCTCCTCTTTGGTTCTCCTCCTCCTCTTTGGTTCTCCTCCTCTCTTTGGTTCTCCTCCTCTGATTGGTTCTCCTCCTCCTCTTTGGTTCTCCTCCTCTTTGGTTCTCCTCCTCCTCTTTGGTTCTCCTCCTCTCTTTGGTTCTCCTCCTCTCTTTGGTTCTCCTCCTCTCTTTGGTTCTCCTCCTCTGGTTCTCCTCCTCTGGTTCTCCTCCTCTGGTTCTCCTCCTCCTCTTTGGTTCTCCTCCTCTCTTTGGTTCTCCTCCTCTCTTTGGTTCTCCTCCTCTGGTTCTCCTCCTCTCATTGGTTCTCCTCCTCTTTGGTTCTCCTCCTCTTGTTTTCGCCTCCTCTCTTTGGTTCTCCTCCTCTGGTTCTCCTCCTCCTCTTTGGTTCTCCTCCTCTCTTTGGTTCTCCTCCTCTCTTTGGTTCTCCTCCTCTCTTTGGTTCTCCTCCTCTGGTTCTCCTCCTCTGGTTCTCCTCCTCCTCTTTGGTTCTCCTCCTCTCTTTGGTTCTCCTCTCTCTTTGGTTCTCCTCCTCTCTTTCTCCTCCTCTCATTGGTTCTCCTCCTCTTTGGTTCTCCTCCTCTTGTTTTCTCCTCCTCTCTTTGGTTCTCCTCCTCTCATTGGTTCTCCTCCTCTCTTTGGTTCTCCTCCTCTGGTTCTCCCTCTCTTGGTTCTCCTCCTTTGGTTCTCCTCCTCTTTGGTTCTCCTCCTCTCTTTGGTTCTCCTCCTCTTTTTGGTTCTCCTCCTCTCTTTGGTTCTCCTCCTCCTCTTTGGTTCTCCTCCTCTCTTTGGTTCTCCTCCTCTCTTTGGTTCTCCTCCTTCTTGGTTCTCCTCCTCTGGTTCTCCTCCTCTGGTTCTCCTCCTCTCATTGGTTCTCCTCCTCTTGTTTTCTCCTCCTCCTCTTTGGTTCTCCTCCTCTCTTTGGTTCTCCTCCTCTCTTTGGTTCTCCTCCTCTCTTTGGTTCTCCTCCTCTGGTTCTCCTCCTCTGGTTCTCCTCCTCCTCTTTGGTTCTCCTCCTCTCATTGGTTCTCCTCCTCTTGTTTTCTCCTCCTCCTCTTTGGTTCTCCTCCTCTCTTTGGTTCTCCTCCTCTCTTTGGTTCTCCTCCTCTGGTTTTCCTCCTCTGGTTCTCCTCCTCTTTGGTTCTCCTCCTCTTTGGTTCTCCTCCTCTGGTTCTCCTCCTCTTTGGTTTTCCTCCTCTGGTTCTCCTCTCTCTGGTTCTCCTCCTCTGGTTCTCCTCCATCTTCTGGTTCTCCTCCTCTGGTTCTCCTCCTCTCATTGGTTCTCCTCCTCTTTGGTTCTCCTCCTCTTGTTTTCTCCTCCTCTCTTCTGGTTCTCCTCCTCTTGTTTTCTCCTCCTCTCTTCTGGTTCTCCTCCTCTTTGGTTCTCCTCCTCTCATTGGTTCTCCTCCTCTCTCTGGTTCTCTTCCTCTCATTGGTTCTCCTCCTCTGGTTCTCTCCTCTTGTTTTCTCCTCCTCTCTTTGGTTCTCCTCCTCTGGTTCTCCTCCTCTGGTTCTCCTCCATCTTCTGGTTCTCCTCCTCTGGTTCTCCTCCTCTCATTGGTTCTCCTCCTCTTTGTTCTCCTCCTCTGGTTCTCCTCCTCTTGTTTTCTCTCCTCTCTTCTGGTTCTCCTCCTCTTGTTTTCTCCTCCTCTCTCTGGTTCTCCTCCTCTTTGGTTCTCCTCCTCTCTCTGGTTCTCCTCCTCTCTCTGGTTCTCCTCCTCTGGTTCTCCTCCTCTCTCTGGTTCTCCTCCTCTGGTTCTCCTCCTCTCTTTGGTTCTCCTCTCTTTGGTTCTCCTCCTCTTGTTTTCTCCTCCTCTCTTCTGGTTCTCCTCCTCTTGTTTTCTCCTCCTCTCTTCTGGTTCTCCTCCTCTTTGATTCTCCTCCTCTCATTGGTTCTCCTCCTCTTTGGTTCTCCTCCTCTTGTTTTCTCCTCCTCTCTTTGGTTCTCCTCCTCTCATTGGTTCTCCTCCTCTCTTTGGTTCTCCTCCTCTGGTTCTTCTCCTCTCTTTGGTTCTCCTCCTTTGGTTCTCCTCCTCTTTGGTTCTCCTCCTCTCTTTGGTTCTCCTCCTCTTTTTGTTCTCCTCCTCTCTTTGGTTCTCCTCCTCCTCTTTGGTTCTCCTCCTCTGGTTCTCCTCCTCTGGTTCTCCTCCTCTCTTTGGTTCTCCTCCTCTGGTTCTTCTCCTCTCTTTGGTTCTCCTCCTTTGGTTCTCCTCCTCTTTGGTTCTCCTCCTCTCTTTGGTTCTCCTCCTCTCTTTGGTTCTCCTCCTCTCTTTGTTCTCCTCCTCTCTTTGGTTCTCCTCCTCTGGTTCTCCTCCTCTGGTTCTCCTCCTCTCATTGGTTCTCCTCCTCTTGTTTTCTCCTCCTCCTCTTTGGTTTCTCCTCTCTTTGGTTCTCCTCCTCTCTTTGGTTCTCCTCCTCTGGTTTTCCTCCTCTGGTTCTCCTCCTCTTTGGTTCTCCTCTCTTTGGTTCTCCTCCTCTGGTTCTCCTCCTCTTTGGTTTTCCTCCTCTGGTTTCCTCTCTCTGGTCTCCTCTCCTCTGGTTCTCCTCCATCTTCTGGTTCTCCTCCTCTGGTTCTCCTCCTCTCATTGGTCTCCTCCTCTTTGGTTTTCTCCTCCTTGTGTTTCTCCTCCTCTCTTCTGGTTCTCTCCTCTTGTTTTCTCCTCCTCTCTTCTGGTTCTCCTCCTCTTTGGTTCTCCTCCTCTCATTGGTTCTCCTCCTCTCTCTGGTTCTCTTCCTCTCTGGTTCTCCTCCTCTGGTTCTTCTCCTCTTGTTTTCTCCTCCTCTCTTTGGTTCTCCTCCTCTGGTTCTCCTCCTCTGGTTCTCCTCCATCTTCTGGTTCTCCTCCTCTGGTTCTCCTCCTCTCATTGGTTCTCCTCCTCTTTGGTTCTCCTCCTCTGGTTCTCCTCCTCTTGTTTTCTCCTCCTCTCTTCTGGTTCTCCTCCTCTTGTTTTCTCCTCCTCTCTTCTGGTTCTCCTCCTCTTTGGTTCTCCTCCTCTCTCTGGTTCTCCTCCTCTCTCTGGTTCTCCTCCTCTGGTTCTCCTCCTCTCTCTGGTTCTCCTCCTCTGGTTCTCCTCCTCTCTTTGGTTCTCCTCCTCTGGTTCTCCTCCTCTGGTTCTCTCCTCTTGTTTTCTCCTCCTCTCTTTGGTTCTCCTCCTCTGGTTCTCCTCCTCTGGTTCTCCTCCTCTGGTTCTCCTCCATCTTCTGGTTCTCCTCCTCTGGTTCTCCTCCATCTTCTGGTTCTCCTCCTCTGGTTCTCTCCTCTTGTTTTCTCCTCCTCTCTTTGGTTCTCCTCCTCTTTGGTTCTCCTCCTCTGGTTCTCCTCCTCTTGTTTTCTCCTCCTCTCTTCTGGTTCTCCTCCTCTGGTTCTCCTCCTCTGGTTCTCCTCCATCTTCTGGTTCTCCTCCTCTGTTTCTCCTCCATCTTCTGGTTCTCCTCCTCTCATTGGTTCTCCTCCTCTCTCTGGTTCTCCTCCTCTCTCTGGTTCTCCTCCTCTGGTTCTCCTCCTCTCTCTGGTTCTCCTCCTCTGGTTCTCCTCCTCTCTTCTGGTTCTCCTCCTCTGGTTCTCCTCCTCTCATTGGTTCTCCTCCTCTGGTTCTCCTCCTCTGGTTCTCCTCCTCTGGTTCTCCTCCATCTTCTGGTTCTCCTCCTCTGTTTCTCCTCCATCTTCTGGTTCTCCTCCTCTTTGGTTCTCCTCCTCTCATTGGTTCTCCTCCTCTGGTTCTCCTCCTCTCTCTGGTTCTCCTCCTCTGGTTCTCCTCCTCTCTCTGGTTCTCCTCCTCTGGTTCTCCTCCTCTCTTCTGGTTCTCCTCCTCTGGTTCTCCTCCTCTCATTGGTTCTCCTCCTCTTGTTTTCTCCTCTCTCTGGTTCTCCTCCTCTCTTTGGTTCTCCTCCTCTCTTTGGTTCTCCTCTGGTTCTCCTCCTCTCTTTGGTTCTCCTCCTCTCATTGGTTCTCCTCCTCTTTGGTTCTCCTCCTCCTCTGGTTCTCCTCCTCTGGTTCTCCTCCTCCTCTGGTTCTCCTCCTCTGGTTCTCCTCCTCCCTGTGGCTCCTCCAGATTCCGAGCTTTTACCGGTCCCTAAACGCAGCTCCAGCTCCGGCTGCTTCCGTTTCATTGGCTGATTCTGTGTTGGTATGAACGCGTCAGTAATAAGCGGCTAAGCCCCGCCCCTGCGTTGCCCAGGAAACCAAAGCAGCGGCGTCGTTGGAGCTGGAAGCGCGCGCCTCGCAGCTGCCGAACGGCGTTTATCCCGCG